>QNGE01003122.1:3577-92920 GCA_008508345.1 Paragonimus westermani
TGTCAAACTGTTCTGTCTCCCATGTTGTGTACCAGTTCACTTGCAGTTGCAGTGACGTTTACATAGGCAGAACAGACCGACAACTATCACAGCGAGTCGCTGAACACATCCCGAAGTGGTTGAAACATCAGATGAGGCACCTGTCCCAACTTGACGCATTGACTACTCGAAACCCAACGTCATCGATTGCTAAACATGTCATGACAACAGGTCATTAAGTTGACCCAGTAAACTCATTCAAGATACTGTTGCGCAACCGAAATCCGGAGTTACTAGCTTTCTGCGAAGCGATACTCATTCGAACATACCAACCGACGTTATGTGCACAGAAGTGGTTGAAACAACCGGTCAGGTTGCCATGGTCATGATTACATAATAAGTGGTATGCTTGTATGTGTGTCTAGTCCCTGTGTGTCGTCAAATATGTTATGTATATAACTGGTATGTTTTATGTTTGCGACTGATGAGAGTAAATGAAATGTTGACATGTTGCAATATATGTCTTCTTTCCGCTCTGATGAAGTTAGAATCTGGCGAAGTAGTGTGATTAATTATCACAGTATTGTCTGTGAAACTTGTTCATTCGTATCACAGCTGTTCACTTCAGAGGACTTAGAAACACTTCCTCCCGTTGATTTAGGAACGAAAGCTATCAGAATGTCTGTGATTCCATCATTGGAAGTTCTACGACAGAAGTGGCTTGTCTGATTGATCCACTCCTTTCTTATAAAATTGATCACATGTTGAATGCATTCGAGTTAATCAACATGCTAGTAAAAGCGTTGGGCGAAAAAAAATCAGATCAGAAACATTCCTCAAGCGAGTTCTAAACTATAATGCTGATGGTTTCGTAGATACAGTTTTCACGCGCTAAGGCTTCTAAGTTACATCGCCAACAGGAAAGACCTTCTCAACATGAATACGATGATAATGAGCGTTGACCAACTTCAGTATTGAAGGGATTGAACGATTCGACCCACAAAGGGAACGACGCAACCACCGCGGACCCATGATCTTTCTGGATCGAACATCTCGTCGACTTTAACTCACATTTCCTCCACTCCAGGGAGAACGAATTAAAAGACTTCTTTCATCTTACCCGTCATAACTTTCGAATTATTGTGTGGTCTCATATTCCTGTCGGTTAAAAAGACCGTATCAAGCTTCTAGAACGGGGGGGTAATCAAGCTGACGACAGTTGATTTGTTCCGTTCATATAGCTGCCGCAGCCTTTTGGTTGCCACTGGTGATAACCGCATTTATGATTCTTCGAATATAATCATGAAGTCGCTTATTCTAGGTCAGACTATCGTACACTTACTTGATCCCGGTTGTCCGATATTTTTCTGTCGTAACGGTCGGGTGACATAACATTTAAACACTCCCACTCAGATACGATAACACGCTCAAGATTAGAGAAAACAGTAACATTATCCGATATATAGCTGGGTTGCCTCTAGAGGAAGCAATTCAGGAAATCTTAGCAAGACCAATCGAAGGCCATTCAGCAGATGATGAGGAGCTGAGTGTCTGTGGGTGATTCAGGAAACCAAATGCAACCGTTAATGAGCACTGCATGCAGAACATTGAAATTATATTTGATCTGGATCCCGTCATAGTGATTTGGTCGTGGTTCAGAAGACAGAAGGCCATTTCCTTAATTTATATCGCAATGCAAGCTGTTAATCGGACGATGTGATGTCCACTTTGTGGATAATCAAAGGTAATCAACCCCGATTGTGCCTGCAAAAGCCTCGGCATTTCATTTTCTTGGGAATAGCAGAAACACTTTTTAATGACCACTCCTCCAGTATCAGCATCATTTGTTAATACATCCAAGTGTCTAAGTTCGTTTTCACTTATTCTGTCATCTATACCGTAATTTTAAACAGGGACAGATAGTAATTCAATCTTCAAACGATCAAGCTTAATCGGCCAAAATATCTTGCGGTTGGCTGCGTTCTTATTTTACACTGAGCTGAAGACAGTGAAATGTGCGCTTCAGTTACCAATGAAAAAAACTTGGGTATCTCCTCGTTAAAATTCATCATATAGTTGGTGAAAGAGTCGATTTAAAAATGGACACATCAGTCAAATACGCCCAAATACAATAGCATTGCTGGGTATGGCAACACCCCATATTCCGCTAATAAGACCACCACACCCTGCCAGAAGAAGAGCCCGAGTAGAAACAACAGGGGGCATTACCGTATGGAGTATTCTGCAGAAAAACTTTAACCGGTGTCACCGTGATGAGACGAAGGTGCTTGGAAGGATGGCTTCATATCTAATACCGTTCTGGTGCGTCCATATCCATAGTTCGCTCCTGGAAGATGACAGATCATAATGTTGGTAGATCGCAAGTCAATGTGCTTGAATCAAACCATAGCTTCAAACGTTATGACGAATCCTCACGTAAAATGGCACTCTAGTCCAAACCGATCTGAACGTCATCTTGTGCTCTGGATACCACGCTTAACCGTGTTCCGTGAGTTGCTGCCAAACCCCGAGGAAACGATATCGTTTTCGAGAATTTGGGGAAACAACTACTCATCTGGTGCATTATTTTCGTCAATGTCTGAAACCCCAATTGTAAATGATTGCAACCATGCCGTAAACAGCTCATATAATAACGAAGATTTATGAGTGGAATATTTCAGGTAGCTAAGAGTTGTTAAAAAAAACAGATCGAATTATTGTCAACCTGGTAGCTGCGAGGACGCAAAAGTCAAAGTGGGCTTATACTTAACTCACTTTGACAGAAAATGGTAGGAATTCATTAAGCAGTCCACCAAATACAAAGAGTACAGTGATACATTCATCGTGTTATGTCTATTGAATGGTGTGCAACGTCTGTACGTCAAAGCATCCTGTTCAAATATGCTGTCGCCCAAAGAGCGACCATCATCCAATATGCACCATGTGTGCGTGGAGCGTTCCCTGAGGGGAAACAAACAGAAAAAGATTGTACATGTGGCCATGGTTAATTATTTTGCGCTGGCAATTGTTTTGTACTTATCGAATATAATTTAAGAAAAAACCTACCTTTAAATGTTCTGATTTCTCCAGCATATGGAATTCGTTTCGGTGGGTCGAGCTTCGCAAGATTAATCAGTAGTGCTGAAATATTTTTCAAGAACGCCTCCGATTTATAATTCACGTGTTCCTCAGTCAACCGTTGCTTGTCGAAAAAAATTACGTAGTTGACAATTGTAGATCCCCTTTTCGCAGATATCAGGGAGCAGTCGATCCAGCAACGTGACAGTTTATCTGCGTTTATCGCCAAACTCGTCTGCAGTGAAACGTAAATTTGTGAATTGGAAATATTCGTGTCTTTTATGGATAAGTGTCGCTTCCACGTTTAGAATACATCCAAAATGTTCAGCACCATCTGGCTTTCTACAATAACGTGCTTGCGATTCAATGTTTGTCCACAAATTTCCACCAAATCCCCATGTGTTGCTGTGGTGTTGATTATCATTCTCTTCACACCTCTTCTAACTGGTAAATCCAAAGAGGTAGTGAGCGTAGAGTAGTGCGGAAATGTTGGACCACATTCATCCGGAAATCTATCGTTTAACACTTTTGGTACGCCACCCAAAACGACTGCATAACTCTAATGTCTCAAGTCAAATCGTATATTAGACAACATAAGTTGGATTTTGAAGGTATCCGCATCTCAAATAATATGTCCGATGATCTTATAGTTGAACTGCCTGACAGTCATTTTAAAGGCTCTGTCAGACAGTGGTTGCCAGCGTAAGCACTGTCGACGAAAACTCTGAACGGTTAAATGTGGCGCGCCCGGTAGCGATGATGGTTGTGGACATACCAAGGTTCCTAGTCAAACGTGTTTAGTACCACAACCATATCGAAAGCGATAAATGTGCTATCCATATTCTGTTTCATGGGGCGGAACCTGTTTGATGGAAGTGAACCTTCATGCTATATATTAGCAACACTCAAGGTTGTCGGTACCGTACCATAATCCCATTGAAGGTCAATGTTACGTTTAGTCTATACCACATCTGATGAACAAATTCATTCCTATCCTTATTCTCCATATCCACCGTTCAATAAATGAAGCAACTAAGCTCTGATTCACTCTTACTATTAAGACACAGTAGTGGTACGGTGCGAATTTGACACGGAATTTCCCTTCGAAAACATATCGGTACATTTTGGTACTGATCTAAGTTAGCTCACACGAAGGCGCAGATTGTTTTCCATGATATTTTTGTGGTTTCAACAACGGACCACTCCAGGAACGCACAGATGGTAAGCGCGCTGAGAATTGGTGCTTTCATTCCAGGGAGCGTGACCCAGAATTCGTGGGCGCCGGGGTAAACAGTTTAGTCTGTGTATGTGTCGAGCTGCGGGTTTCATTTCCAGGAAGCAAGACCATGGATTTGTCTTTTTTGGTTCAGTTCTTTATCATGCTTTTTTGTTGGGTTATTCCTTCAAGAACGGTGCTTGGAGCAGCAATGCCAACAAATTAGCCCGTGGTGGCTTTTGAGTTTTTGTGCATAGTATTTTTCAGCTGTATAGGCCACAACACTGAGGTTCGTTACGGCTCAGCCAGGACTAGCAATCCTGTACCTGCTGTTTAAACCCCTGCCAGCTCGAATGTTACAATCTGTAATACATACAGAAAGCCAGTTTCTGACACTAGAGTTGACAGGCACACATTATATACGTACTTGGGTGGGCTTTTTCTTAGTGCTTTGTACCATGGGCGCTTGTTGCTTGTTGGCCAAAATTCACATTTCCGTTTTACCTATTCCTTTTATCCATATTGCAATAAGATGCAATATATACTGAGCAGTCTTGCCGTGTAATTTTACTACTTCTCTTCTTGGCCTAAACCTCGCTGTCGGAATCCCCAATTTTGGTTTGCCGGAGATAGGAGTTTCATTTCCCTGTACGCCTATCATCTGACTTATCAGCACCGGTAAGCTGAAATCAAAAAACCTCATTTACAAACCTCCTGGTTCAACCCTTTTCAGCCACGCCGTCGCACACGGTATCAGCGGTGATGACATAAGCACGAGAAAATTTTTTCACTGTTTTAGGAGTGACCTGTCCGTGATGCTCCAAATTGGTGACAGTTTGCACGCCCACTGATTAATGTGCTTCAAATCGATGAATTGTCGTAAAGTGAAATGTCAGCGACAGCACAAGAAAACAACTCAGGAGGGGAGAATGTGGAGAAAGCTCAAACCTAATGGTTGTGGGTTTGACTGTTCAACAGGTGCTCCTAACAAATCACTAAGGTGTATCACACCATAAATTATGCAACGCCCAATTTGGACCACGGCTGCTAAGTCCTCGCAGAATTTCCAGTGAACCCTATCAAAAGTGTGCACTATATTCAAGTGTTGCTTCTACCTAGAGTTTGGCAGTGGTGCTCTTGTTTGACACACCTGTGATTAGAACTTGGGGTACGATTTCCTGAGGCATAAGATGGCAATAGCTGTCGTCCTCTGTGAGAGCGTTGGTCAAGGGTTCAGCATACATTGAATATCTAACCTAAAGTACAAAGTTGGAGTAACACTCTTCCTGGTGACTGTTTTGTGTAACCGTTGGTTGTCATCATCGTCATCATTATCATCATCATCATAGACAGCAATACATCAGTGGTTCACACTAATGCTTAACCGTTGGTTAACCCTTCCACAGAGGTTCGCAGTCATCATCAGTATTTTGTCACTCAAATGACTTCTTGTCAGATGAATATGAAACAAGCTGAAAATTAATTTATTTTAGCGCATAAGTCGTGTTGCCGATGTGAATTGACAAGAGGTGTGAACAAGTATGAATTTGCTCAAATGCTAAGTTATTTCACATCCCTCTGATAGTGGGATAAGTGCGTGATGTTTCCCTATGTGAACAAATAAGAAATGCTGGCTTGTTGATTAATTGGCATTCATCATTCTTCTCTTGGGCAAACAACGAGAAATTTTGTTACTCAGGCTGAGTGAGGAAACATAATATTTGGGTAGGCCTTTTCAAAGGCTTCAGTTTATAGACTCTCAGACGAGGAGGATAAATGAAGTATTCGGTTCTGGGAGAGAGAAAGAAAGCAAGTTTACAGTGATAACAGAAACATTTATGAGTTACGTGCCATGGTTTACGAAATTCTTCGAAGACAGATTTACTAGGCCAGGTGAAGCATAGCTCATTTACAAATGATGGTTAATTCGATTTTTCAGCATTAAGTTCACAAAAAATACTCATGAAACAAAGCAATCTGGTAGTGTACACCCGGTGGTTAGTTTATGTTGTGATTTTCAGGCTGGTTGATTATCAGCGTCCAATTGACTCGTTCCCATGTTTAATCAGTCACTCACAGTAGGTCTCATTCAGTTAAATCATCCATAGCACTGAAACACATTCCATTGTGGACATTCTGTCTTCGGTCGGGCGGATCTGTGAGCACAATAACCAGACTGTATCTACATCACCCACATGAAAAGGGTTGTCTTACCATAGGCATGCCCAGATGTCACAAATACCGATTGGAATCGCAGTCGTTGTCCTGCGTGTTGCAGTGGAGTACACAAAAATATACTATGCTAGCCTCAGCATTCGATAGGTTCGTGCTCCTTTACGTCTTCAAAGCCGATCAATTCCTTTGCTCATCAGCCCACTCATGTGCACAATAGCCGTGCGGTCTTGTTCACTGTCGAAGTTCAGGGGGATCAATTGTGATTTATCAACGTGACAACGGGACATTCGAAATTTTTAAATAGCTTCAACCGATAACCTTGAAAACGTATCTCAGATATCGGATATTTGCTCATTTTTGTGGCATCCCATTACTGTCTCTCACAAAAATGACACGAAAAAATTTAACGCCGTCGTCAGATATCAGTACGAGCGTATAAGTTTTGCCAAGAAAACAGATATCGCAACATTTCAGTCCACTTTTCTAAGGGTCAGTGTTTTTCCCATCAGACTGCCTGGTTTCGTAGTCCAATCTAGCCGTTCGTAACGTCCAATTTATCGTTTTCACCGTAAAGGTTTCCTTTTCTTCGGTCAACATACGATAGGACGTCTTGAGAATAGGAAAGGGCGAGACTCGCAATTTCAGCATTTCGAAAATGCTTATAAGCATGAGAAGCGCTTAATGTGCTCAGAATAAAAGTGTTATCATCGTCATACTCTTCGATAACGGAGGCAAAACCTGTGTTGGCTCATGCAGCAGCATAGTTAACACAACCCATAGTTGAAGTCCCTCAAATCCAAAATCTTTCAGCAGCAGCATCCCGCGGAAATTGTGTAAATATCAAGAGGTTCTGGTAGTAGCGTCTATGCTGCTACGACTGGATATAGGGTTGGTTGAGTACGAATGAAGTTGAGCAGTTTGGGCGTCAAGTTTAACATGTTACTAGTTGAATATAAGTCATTCACTAGGTCCTGTAGGGCATCTATTTTTCATCACAGATTTTGAGAAAGTTAACATGAACGTTGATATTTACCTTATATAGACTGAACTCTCAGAGTGCACATCTCTGGCAAAACTAAAATATTGATGTTTCAAATTTTTCCACCTTATTACATTGGAAATTTCACTGCTGTTTCACCCGTATCACACGTTGACAAACAGTCCATCAAGCAGTTACAGTAATCGACAGCTTCGTTAACTTCGTGCAGTATTCTTCCACTCGAAAATGCCACCACCATTGATGTAAAACAATGCCGGTGTGTTCCCTGACAGCAAACCTTATTCATATTACTTTGCGTGTTGTTTTTCGAAAAACCCACCGATTTCAACTCTTGAAATGTGCACACCTAGTGGTTCTGATAAGTTCCTGAAATCTCTTGCTTTTGCAAGTATAAAATTTACGCCGATTGTCGAGAAGTCTCAAACACAAATGAAGCTGAGTAAATCAAGAATAACCCCGATGTCTACCCTTGAAAACGAACATACTGTCTAGCCATCAGTCAAAATTTAGACTGTATCCAACCAACCAATCACAAAGCAACCGATAAAGGAGAAAATACAAATCTGGCTGATCAGTTCAGACCTCCACATCATCCGATCAACTTGCGTGTCGTAAACCAAAGGTTACATCATACACTCATGCGCGCACGAAAAATGTGGGACACAATACCAATAACTGTGTAAAACCCTTTCATATGCTATCGTTCAAGATGCCACAGCACAATATTAAGAAAGCATGCAATGTCTATAGACTAAATTTGAGAAATGGCACAACTGTGTTTGATATCCATGATGCTGGAAAAGGCACACGTGATTGTAAATCCCAAATGTTGAGCAGAGTTCGAAAATTAAGTCGCGAATAGTGTCGAGATTCGTTAAATTAGGTGATCTTAAACATTCATAATTGCACTATGTATACAGATGCCACCGGACTGAACAAACCAGTCTTAACAAAACTGATCTCACCGAGTAACATAGTAAAGTACTCAAAAGTTTGAAATCATAGCTGGAATGATTACTGTAGCTCTGTTTCCACGATAGTGGTTGTCTGTGTTTGTATGCGACCGCTTCAATGAAGACACCTGAAGTGGGCAATGTAAGGCATGAGTTATTCTCATGCCTTACATATAAGTTGAAATGACACGAAATACTTTTCTTACCAGCATAGCTGTGGATGTTTTCATCACCTGGTTAGTTCTGAACAGTAATAATACCCCTGGCTGACACATTTATCCCGAAGATACTCCGACTGTTGAGTTACTTGAAGACATTTCACGATTACATTCTAGCTCAACACACTTCTTCAAATAAGTTCGTATTGATGAACACAATGTTGTGCAGTATTTGTGGTACGTGAAATTATGAGTAGTTTTTTCATCTCCTACGTGATCGAGGTCGTGTTTGACTTGTACCGCCTCGAAAGACTTAGCTTTAATCCTTTTCACAGACACATATAACCAGATATTTGATATTTAAATGAAGTGTCAGACCAGCAGGAATCCATTTTCATATATAACACTATTGATGAAACAAATTCAACGAAGATAGGAATTCGAGCAAAGAGCGTGATCAGTGAATATTTTCCCCTTTTCTTTTTGAACTTTAATCCACCAATGTAAGCAGAGTAACTGGAAATCGTTCTATAAGTGTGACGATATATAAACCGTAAACCTTTAGACTTTACGCTGCAGTTCACAGGCTGTTGATAGTTCTTCGAAATGAAGAAAATCAAATTAGAACTGATTTACATACTGCAACCACTACTCATATCAGGGTTTGGGACCTGGTGTACTTCGAAAGGAATAAACACCAAGTGAAATTGTTCAGCATTACAGTTGAAGTTACTCCTTCAGATGACTCATCTCGTCCCCGCCAGAGTGTGATAGTAAGTGTGCTCACCGGAACATGACTTGTTATTTCTAAAAAACATGGTAGGTAACATGGTTCCACTATATCACTGACAACAATAGTCAGATCCACGTTATTTCCTACTGACGTGTCTCACGCCCTCGATTACAGTTTATTATCACTAAGTTCTCATTCTCAGTTAAGCTTTCAAACAGAAATGTAACTGAGGGATCAGTCTCCCCACAAGTTGTTTCATTTGCACACTGGACCACCAGGTGCAACGACCTGGACAGGTAGGTGTAATACATTTTTGAATTCCTGGAAGGATTTAAAGTAATTCAGAGCAGAACACTCCCTCACGCCTATTTTATGAGTACTATAACAATAGCTAGTACTGGTATTGATGCTCAGAACGCACATACATCCGCCAGCTTCATAGTGCCAGTCGCAGTCGTCGATTTACACCGTAGAATTTCAGATTTCCTCGATTACCATAAAGCCTCGCAATTCTCTTGGTGGGTCTGTAGACTTCAACGTTTCGACTACCAAGAATCAGCAAGTTCCAGCTCCACCTCTACTTGAATCGAACTCACTAGTTTGGAAGCGTTCCCAAATGTACCTCTGAATGTTTGGGACTTGAAGACGACAACAGCTACCACTGAAGCCCGACCTCCTCAACCTTACATACGTCGGCCAGTGAATGCTGAATAATAATTAGAAAGGGAGCAATCCGTGCGCACCGATTCGTAATTAATGTGGGTCAGTGTGACTCGACGGTGTCAGATCGCATCAAATGGACCGAATCTCCTTGATTTGCTCAAGTTACCCTATAATATAGGGGAATTTGTTGAGGACGATTGAGTTAGCAAATGTTGAATTTTGCCGATAGTATACGCGTTCAGAGAATGCATCAATCCCCATAGAATATAACGGCCGCCTTCTGAATGGAGACTACCCTGGTGCACCCCATAACGTAGCCAATTTACTGTGATTGAAAGACGTTACGCTGTTTATATACTCGTACAGTCATTCCTCTTTCTTACTACCCGGGCTTTCACAACAACCGAATTGAGGGAAGCGACTAAAATTCTTAATTTTTGTGTTGCTTATTGAGTTCAAGTTTCAGGGATCCAACTATCAGATGTTCACCTAGTAGGAAACAGAAATTCGTTCCCCCAGATTTGATCTGACTCAAACCGCTATCGGACACTAAAAAGATATTAGTTGAAGGATGTACTAAAGTGTCGGTGGTACTCACATTTGCATTATCAAGTTTACAGAAGTATTTATGACAAGTTAGTAAATCGGGTTTCGCGCAACGCTGTTCGGAGCGTGAGCGAATAAATAATCGCGTCTGGCAATATTGCCCATTTTCATTCACCTCACTCTAAACAAGCGTACTGCAATCAGTTAGTGTAAAATTTGAGTACAACCCATGATTACGCAACGGTCGCACTTAACTTCGACAAAAAACTAACCCATTTCTTTAATCTGCATCAAAACGAATTTTATCGATATGGCTTTCTAACTCACCAGACATTTATACTTCCGTAGTAATAGATGCCTGTAGCCTAGTTTATGAAAACAATGTTTAGATAATACACGTTATCAGACCTTGAGTAGTTGGATTTTTAAATGCTACCAGCTATCAGTTAGGTTTAGGAGCCATGAAACCCATAAACTTCATAAACACTGTGGTGGTTGCTGGCAACCCGGGTGACAATGTGCTTGTACTCTATATGACATCCACACCAAAACATAGACGATTTGGTATAGGAAAAAATCGCAAGTAAAAGTATTCTGAATTTTTGCTGAGCGTTAAAGCTACTGTAACCATTTACACTTTTGCTTATACAACCGGAGGTGTTTATTTTGGTTTCTTGATTGTCAATGTATTAATGTACGAAACAGTAAACCTCACTTGTACTGTTTTCCAGCGGGTTGACAGACGTGAGTTTCACGTTTCAGCCTTCTATAATTACAAGTGAGGGAAAAAATGCATCGAGATTTTGTTTCATGGTGCGAATGCCTTTCTTCCGTATGTTAACTCGTACGTGCATAATTGGAAATGTTCTAGGACAAGTACACTCAGCTCCGGGAAACTAAAACCTGACAATATGAAGAATGAAATCATTCTGGGCAGCAGGAAAGATGTTGGCCACTATGTCGCTGAACTCATATCATGTAGGATTAAATTATGATAGACAAACGTATAGGCTAGCATGAAGTAAGCTGCGCTGTGACCACCTCTGTTGCCTCCCGGCCTCATAAAGGTAAGATGATATTTACAAAACATATCACAAGAGTAATTCCGGTCCAACGTTTCGTTTTGAAAGAGTACCACAGTAATATCTTTAAGAACGCGATGTCTGTCGGCAGTTTCCAGTGACATTTGTGTCATGCCAACCAAATTCTCTCACCACTCATCCAAAGCGCGTTGTCTATAGCAATTGCGTTTTTGCACGAGTAGTCGTGACCGTAAAACGTTCATTTCTACATTATTTGCAAAATCCCAGCGAAGAAGCTAGAAAATGTTTCAAAATTCCAGTGAATCCAGTTTGGTACTCATCTGCGTCGAATATGCAACGACCTCTTGTAATCCATTTTGACCTCACTGGGGCGATTTCTTTTATAAGGTAATCAGTGACGATGATATACATGCAAGTTAAATCACTGACCCATGGGCAAAAGATTCTGCATTACATGCTAAAACAAATCCTTTTGATGCATTAGAATTTCCACCTTAGAATCGTGGACAAGTCGGCAAGAACACAGTTGGCCCAACCGATCTTTCGGGATGACCAATCTTAATTACAGCACTTTGCATTGGCTACTTTGATGGAGGAAGTGGTTTGAGTTATCTGAGAGGTGTCAACGGATTTCCTTACTGAGAACGGGGTTAGCGGTCAAAGTGGAGTACAGATTATCTGACTCTGTTCCAAATTATTCATCGAGCTGCTGGTCTTATTAGTTCATTTGACAGGTAAAAGGTTGCAAGTGGTTGAGGGTGTCTGTGTATCTCACGTCCAGTAAGAGTGAGTTTTGAGATCGTGGTAGACTTCGAGCTGTAACGAAGAGTGAACCAGTTCGTGAGAACACATGTACATTCGCGTCAGTCCCGAAACACGCAGACGTAGTATCGAAGCGCTCGAAAGGGACCATGACTGGCGCACTGTTGCTATTCTGAACGGAGCCAAGTGAAATACCGCTTGCAGGGGGCTTCATGTGGATTGCATCAGTTATGAAGCTCAGTCTCGCAATGGACACAGAAGCAAGACTCTGGCAGGAACAGTGATTGATATGTTGTTGGTGTGGATTTCCGTGGACCTAACGATTACACTGCAATTTTTGAGATAGCCCGTCAAGACTGAGTTTGAGGAGTTGTTGACCACAACGGTTGGTCGATACGTGAATGGCCTGTGCGTATCTGTCAAGAAACTGTGTCAAGTACCAGTTGGCACGAACTCCAATGAGAATTTGGTATCACGACAACTGTTTGCATATCAACAGATGGAGTGTTATACGAATGCAAAGACTGGATAGATGAGATAAACTTCAATTTGTTCTGTACGTTCGTTAAAAGGAACGAGAGCATGCGTCTCTGTAATAAACAGCCGAGGGCGTAATCTCCATTTGATTGGAGGTATGAAAGTGAGCGGGATAGTAGGCTATACGACAAGGTATGGAGCATAAAACAGCAGCGATTGCAAAGGCTGGTTGCGAACCCTGCTACATTAGATAAAGTTTAGCACACTAATATCAGACATTGTGCTGATATGCGACAATTCACCGTGTCACACCGATTTAGAAAGTGTGTTTGCAGAGGAGTTATATAATGCAGCAGAAATCTTACGATTGGCACCCTATTCACCAATGTTGAATCTAATTAAGAATGTCTGAAGCGTGGTGAAAGCAAGAGTTAAAAGGCAACTGCAGATGCAACACGAGACAGTAATGAACGGAGATCTTCTGGGTGTACAAAGTCAACAGGAGTGGAAAATACGAGCCAAAGAAAGAGTAGTCATTTCTGCTTTGTGCAACATCAATGGAAACCGCTGCGCTAGCTACGTTCGGCACGGCAAAAGATGTTGTATGCAGGGGATGAATGGTGGAATGATGGGGTCACAATCGTAGACCAACACCTCATTGAAAGAAGAATGCTGTATTCAGAGCAAAACACAAACTGATCTTCTACTGACTACGTTTTGCAAGTTGACCTCTGATTGAACTAATTCCTGGCCTATGAGTATGCTCAGAATGTGTAAGATTTTCCCTTTTTGTTTGGACGGTCAAGAACAACCGAGCTGCTCACATAATAATCGTGTGCCTTACGGCTGCAACTAAAAATAGTGAGTAAACTGTTAGCCTCTCACGATATGTCGTCTTTCTACAATAGTTCAATGAAACTGCAACTCAGTGGACACTGTGAACCGTGTGGTTATATATCAAGATGCAGCTGGTCAACTGTCGAAGCCGTTCCCGTTTTAATATCGGGTCTAATCTGTCTAGTCCGTGCAAACTGGCCCTGGCCGATTGTTTGGATTACTAGGGTGCACAGTGGAATGTATGTCCTACGCTACCTGAATGCTGGAAATCACCCTGTCCATCATTTTCGTAGAGTGCATGGACTATACCCGTTGTTGTGTATACGGCGTCTACTCACCTCTCAAAGAACACTAAGCAGCTTTTGGAGTTGTGTTGGGAATATTTTTCCTAGTTATATTTAGTTGATAAAGAGCACTGAAGTATAGATGGGATTGGCTTGATAATCCGACTGATGCTCGGGTCCGATTCGTTGATTACTGTTGAGTTCAGATGCCAGCTTCAAGCGAGGTCGACCAAACATTAGACCGAGTTACCAGGGAACCATTTAATAAGTAATACTGAGTGATGACGCAAGCTTCTTTCTCAATACATTCTGGCGACCACAGGTTGGGGGTGTCGCTGAAAGGAGTTCATATTACGGTGCAACTTCTTAACAGTAGAAAAACTACAAGGTTTAGTGTATCGAAAGTCGTGTTATGGATCTTCTATATTCCTTGTTGTCGAACTATCCCCAGTTCAACAATGGCGTCAAGATGACACAATAACGCAACTGGTATAGTTCGATTAACCTCGGCCATGACAACCATCAACGATTCAGTTTTTCCTCAACAATATTGTCAAAGTTAAACCAGATTAAAACACCAATAAGGAAGGAATCAGGAAGTCAACCAACAAGTTCTCAACACGTCCACCATAATACTTCAAGTTCACTGGCAAGTAATAAGAGATTATTGAGCAGCTGTCAACAAGGTCACTTCACTAGTGGAAAAGCCGGAGTCTGTAACATGGTCGTTGGCATTTATAAGCACTGTCGGTATGTCCAAGGGGCACTGGCTAATAACCCACATGTGTCATCGAAAGTACCTGTATCAGAATATGTTAACGTAAGACATCCGTTGTAAAGATGACGCCCGTTGAATGCCTGTCTAACTGCTGGACTAACGGTGATGATACATTTCATAATATCAATGACGAACATTCAATCAACGTACCTGTGGTTGACTGGTACAAAGAAATTAAGATGAAAATAATGAGTGCGCTGCGTTTCATTATTGTGTATGCTTGTCCGATTGTTTGCGTGAGCTCGTGGATCGTATGCGTTATTAACTGTTTTTCTAAAATAGAGTATTTGAAAAATATGTTAAGGAGCATGATGCATGCTTAGAGTTACCAACCGTTATTAAAAACCACAGTGTACTTCATCAGTTCAACACGTTAGGTGGTTTCTAGTTATGCAACCATTCGGATGTTGTAGTCGACGAACGTGCTCGATAACAGTCCGCCAGCCATTTGTACGATCCCTTTTTGATGGTGATTGATTGGTAAGCTAAAATTGTACTTCTGTCATCTTGCTTACCCTTCATCGCGACGCACACAAATTGGACGTTCGGACTAACTCAGAACGTATGTAAATGTCAGTGTGACAGGTTTGGACAAGTTCACCAGTTAGATCGACGAGATTGGTTGTGTGTCATACATAAGTAGTAATCCGGCGGAGAGGACAACACACACCAGGGTAATCGTGAGTGACTCGGCAAGTGCATTTATTTGGATATTAAAGTAAGCCGGGTGTACAGTAGAAAATAAAACACAGAGATGCACTCCTGCAGGAGATTTTGTTCTCCCTACATTAACTTAGCACTGTTAGAAACAACGTCCAGGGATTGTTGTTATGTGCAGTTTCAGAGCAACTAACTAGTCTTCCACCCGTGTTCTTGTCCCACAGCAGTTAACACCCTGACCGGCACTGATGCTAATCAGCTCGTGGCTACAGCCGTTCGAAAAATATGGGCGTCCGTAACGACCGAGATAATCGGAGTCGAGACCAATCGGGCTGTTCTGCAGGCGCACAAAGGGGTCGTGTGAAGCGTGAACATGCCATCGCGGAGGAGGCGTTGATCATGGGACTCGGAAGCTCCACCGATCGGTAACAGGCAATACATCGGGTGACGGACGTCCAGCTTTGACTCGTGGTGAGTGTGTCGTTCACACCGTGTCATTATGGGCAGGGGTTGAACAAGCATACGAAAGACCTATGCTGTTCGACAATTTCGTGGTGAAAAATCATAAGTAGACCGGGTCTGCTTAGGATTGCTCTACTGACAAGTTCAGTTACTTGGAATGTAGTCGCGCACGTCACCCATCAATTCCTGGCTGAACGCTTTTTAAGAGTCAACCAGTTTTGGGCAAACGGAGTAAGTGCACCAACCGACCTTAATCTCATAGTAGCAGAGTTGACTTGAGAAATGCGACTCTTACTATACATATA
This sequence comes from Paragonimus westermani, assembly GCA_008508345.1. Taxonomy (NCBI): domain Eukaryota; kingdom Metazoa; phylum Platyhelminthes; class Trematoda; order Plagiorchiida; family Troglotrematidae; genus Paragonimus; species Paragonimus westermani. The sequence goes on from QNGE01003122.1 coordinate 19,687, forward strand.
ATGAATGACATCCACGGCAAACTGTGTTATGTGTTGTGAATTTGAAAAGTGACAGATTTCGCCCATTCGGCAGAAAACAGTTGTTTTAATATACGCTCCGTCGAGCGTTTTTATTTGGGAATGGATGCTGGCAATAAGTATGATTAGTAAGACAGCAGTTCAGGTTGGAGAGAACTCAGTTCAATCTTGGACTGGCATAGGGACGGACATTTCGTTGGTTGGGTCAAGGTCATAAGAGGCCTTGAGCTATATACAGTAGTAAACTTAACGATGATTCTTTCTCAAATTTAACGGGCTGGTGCAAGATGACACCGAAATCAGTGATCTCTTAATCAAGCAGCCTTCATAATATCTCCTGAAGCACCTCAAATCACACCGAGAACGGATTTTATTGTCTATAGTGGAACCGCGACTGAAGTGCAAAACGATTAGTTCGTTACCAATTTTAGTTCGGTCAAACTAGTGATAAGTCGTAAACTACCGCTTGAAGCAAACTCATCTATCTCTGTTCCAACTTACGAGTGGATGAGGAAGTGCACAGATTCTGAGAATTGCTCAGCCAAGGCTAAAACTCATAGGGTGGTGTTGATCGGATTATACGTGAACCCCCTATTCGGCCATTTGGCCCCAGATAAATTCCGATGTACTTGCGGTAAGAAACTGGACGGTGCGTAAATATTGTGCTGATAAGAGAAATTATCAAGACAGCCCAGTACACTTCTTTATATTACTGACGAATGGGCGTGATCTAAATTGCAGTTCTATGTCAGCCGGACAGATCAACAGGACTACAGTCACTAAAGTCTTGGCTACCTAAGCCTCCCCCTATTCTATGCTCAGGCGCTACACCGAACTTTCTTATGTGTCAGTGTGATATTGGATGGAACTCTCTCCGACGCAACATGTATGCTGGTCGCGTGAAAATTTTTGCGAACCGACTGTTATTTGTTGGTCACAATTGAAAAGATTTTACTGAGGTATCAGGACGTCATGAAAGTGCGAAAGTATGACGGAATCACTTGCGGTAATGGATTGCACGATTTTTGTGTGCTGTTTCATGATTTCGCATATACCCTCACGTTGAAATACCCGCCAAGTTAGGTAGAAATGTCACTTTAAAGATACTGAAACATCGTAACAACTTGCTGATTTTGTGTTAGAGATGATCTGCTACTTATCGTTACAACCCAATGTTGGACAACGGAATTTAGGCATATCTATGATCAACCCAGTGTGACTGAGCTTGAGTATTGAAGTTCAAGGTATATAGGTAAAGTTCATTTTGTCTGTATGTGCGGAAAGAAACGTAGATTTTACATCGTTCCACTAGACCACAGCACAAATTCGTGTTGGTTAGTATGGTTTTATTGACATGTATGCGGTATGCACAGAACACCTATCATAACTTTCATGTGAACATTTGATTAGGCACAAGTATTGTGAGTGGCGCATGCAGTTTCCCTGAACACAGTCAAAGGACCAGTGGCAAACAACATGGTATATACCAGCCTGTCGGCATTCGGCGTGCAGGCATGTAAACTGGTTGCATCTGGTTAAACCACGAGAGTTTAATGGTTAAGTTTGACAGAGGGCCATAGCGAATGAGTGAAACCTGACAATTTTCATACTTCTGGCAGGTCAAAATTTTCATTCTGATCAGTTAAGGTCAGGAAATAAATATTGTACCCAAATATAGAATTCGTTGTCATTACACTCGGGACTCTGAAGCTCATATTTTTCTCCTAGCCTACAAAAGCAGTTAAACATAACTGAAGGTGTAACAAAAGAGAATGCACATGTTGGAAACAAATCTTGTAATTGGTCGGAATAGTAACTAAATTAAGCTAGCAGCGACGCACTGAATATTACCTTAACTTCACGCGACCACCACATGTTAGAGATAAACCATCTGACTAGACTGATCGTGCGTAGTCTGTAGGATCTAAAAGTAATCAGGCTGCAAAACAGTCACGATAGAAGATTAGTAACACAATGGAGTAGTGTGGTGTAATGTGACACACACGTAAGGACACATATACGAAGTTGTTGGTTTCTGTATCGTCCCCGGTTTATGTGCGAATCGTCAATAATGGTGGTTTTCGCTGTTGAAGCATGCTACGGTTGAGACTAACAATCGAAAAACCACTGTTATGTCACTCGTGTCTTCGAATCAATACACAACTATGGTGCCCACATCATGTACGGTTACCGGGGTCCGCATATCTGAGAAACTGATTATTGCAACGTGAAAACTTAGAACTGGTATGGAATCATTTTTATCAAGATTCAGACGTACAGGGCACTCGTTTCGAGGAAGATTGCTTGATGAGTTGCGGTTGAGTCTGGTTTCATTTATATATTCCGGAAAATGGTTACAGATTCTAATGATTGAGGATCAACTGTAGTACATTCTGAGGCCCGAAACAATCAACGATAACCTAGGCAATCCGGAATATTTTCAGATATAATGGTTTGAAACTTTCTCTCACTTCTGCTCCCTCTTTCTGCACAGAAGGATGTAAAACCGTGAATTAAATCAAAGTCCGACACAACCTTTTTTTTAGATAGTCTCATTAATCTTCTAACAAGTAACTTAGAATTCCTCATCAGTTTCTGCTGCAAACCTTTAGGCTGCCCGGTAGATCAGACTATTCCATACTTTCAATAAACGAACACCTCCTCATTTGGCGTCAGCAAGCCAGCCCGTTTTAATTCAGCTAATTTGCTGATCGTAATCTGAACACACTGGATTAAGCGGTGAACCTCGAAACGATAGTGGGACTGATGTTCAGTTGCTTACTAGTTGCGAACTGCTGGAACTCCAGTGAAAGATCGTTGAGGCTTATTTGAAGGCACTTGTTAAAAACTAATCAAACCTGTAAAACTAAAAGCTGTCTAACGTTTTTACACCAGTGAGTGGACGTTTGTGTTATGTTGTCACTGTACGCGTTTTAGGATACTGTAAACTGTCTAAATGTTAGCAAGATTTTTGATTTAGCTTGGAGCTAGATTATTTGCTCAATGGTGTCTTTGTTCCAAAGGATACTCAAACGAACGGGCTTGAATACATGGCCTGAAATTATTTAAACTGCATATCCCTCTCAAAACGAACGTTATTCATGAATTCATAAATCTACAGGCGATATAATATAGCTAGATGTAGCCGAATTGTAAAATCCGTACGGTTATTCTTGAAAATAAATAGCGCTCTAATGCGCTTCCATTGGCTTCACTTCCTACCAAAAACATCAGTATAACCTGCAGTTTATGGTGCATCCCTTTCAAGAGCGCTAGCATTAGACACGCTTGTTGATGAGCTTAACTTATGTATACTACTATTAGTTTAATACATTGTGTCGTCCTCACAAAGTTGCATGAAAAAATGTACCAAAGATTTACACGGACTGAATGTAACACTTGACTGTAAAACTAAACTCTTCATAACACTCGGTTCGGTGTATATGGTGTAGCAAATGGCAAAGTGAGGCGAAAATATCGTCAAACAAAGTAGAAGTGACATGAGCTACGGGCATATTATAAAATTCATTGGGGTATTTGTGATAACCGAGTTGCTCTTGCACGTTCACTGTGTAACATGTCAGGCAAACCTAACTTTTTTGAATGAGAGGATGCATACCGGAGTTCCTTGCTGGAACCCTGCTAAATTCCTATCTCTTCGGCGACATGACGGTCGAAATGTATTTTTTAGATTTTTGAGTGACTGCCAGGTGTCGGAAGTTTATGTAGTACACAGCGTCCTTCTCATAAGAAAGTCTCAAAAAACGTAGTTTCTCATGCCATACCCGACCGCAGGATTTAGAATCAATGTTTCCAAATGATTCCTACTGATTTCTGAGTGCGTGATATAGTACACTGAATTCGTTTTTGTGCTATACTGCATGAACAACAATCGCATACCTTACTTTTCCCGACTTAGTTGCCGCATCACACGAAATGACTCTGTCTGAATAGTAGAACAAACTCGGTGAGTAACTCAAATGACAGTTTTCGAAGGAATTCCAAATTCAGGGGCATGGATAATCCGAAAAGGTTGGCTGAGTGTGCATTCTGAAAACTATCGTTGCACCCCTGATGGGATGTTCGATCAGAGGACCTAGTGTTTTTTGTACGTGGAAAGCACTTGAAATACACCGGTCACGGAATTTTGAATGAAGACGGAATTGCGTGGAACGTGTTCTGTAAAACGGATATAAGATTTATTCATTATTCGGAGGGCATTTCACATAAGAAGTTCAGTCCCGCTATGAGTGCAGCCTGGTAGCAAAAGATACCAGCTTTTCTCGAAGTATGCTCTTTGACATTTACGACATCCTTGAGAATCGAACAGAGTGCATACGTCAACGTCCACATCACCCCTGCCGACTAGTCGTTTTGCGCGGTTTCCATGGGCGTCCTTTTCGGGGTACAAATGAACTACAAATTAAATCGTTTTGCCACAATGTTCTACGTGAACGTTTGTTGACCGAAGTAGAACATTTTAAATATCATCTACCATACGCAGTTCCCATCCGCCAAACAACCGTGTTATTCGCTCTCACATATCGTACGTGTAACGCTTGATCATTTACTGCACTTTCTCTGGCTGTTGGTTTCCAGCTCATACCATGCACCTGACGACGTCGGCCGCTGGCTTCCTTCTCGCTTCAGTGCAATGAGGAGCACCGCCCTCCTAGTGACTCCTGTGACACTATTCCATTCCATCTGTCAGCACACTTATTGGGCGTCCTATTAGCAAAAGGGGCCGGGAAGCTGCTAGGGTTTTGCTTGTTTTTCCGGATATTTGAGGGCTTGCATTGCGCATTCACCTTCTGCATGGACTTCGTAGATCCGATGTTCTTCTTCTTGTAAATCATCATATTACGTAAACTATTAATACCGTATTTTTGGTGAACTGGTCTGATTCTGACATATATTGCCAGTGGTCATCTGTCCGTCGCTCATCACTCGGCACTATACTCCGAAACGCGACTTGTTTCAACATCCCGCTGCAAAAGTTTTCCAACATATTATGTTGTCAACACTTTCCCGAACGTAGTGGCCCCTTCGTAATCGTACTTATCTGCAGAATAACCGCCAGACTGCTTGCTGATGTACATGACACAGTCTCTTCAAAGATTTTAAATTATGCTTTTAACTGAGAACGTAATGCTGATGAAGATATTCCTCTACCTTACTGTCACACTGAAATCAATATAGCACTTCCTATTCCTTGTTTGCATGTCTGATATGAGAAAGGACACTAATTCACTACAGTTCTGTGATAAAATATGAGTAGACAGCTGCTACTGACGGTAACCGGTCTTACTCTAAACCCAACAAGAAGTTCTGTTGTCTACTTTCTGATAGAATACCGGCCACTAGCACATAGGCTGATACAAGTTGTGAAAGCCCGCCCCGTACGTGTTCGCTTGTGGTCCAGGTAAGTATCTTTGTGCTAAGCTATAATTCGTTTTATCAATCTGAATGTTGGAGGGTATTGTTACATTACAACTCATGATTTTCGGCTTTTCTACATTTATGCGTGGGACTCTGATTTGTTGAAATCCTGAACTTTGACAATTTGAAAATTTTAGATGAGGCACAAAGCTTCATGAGACAAAGAATTAAACCTTTCGAGTGAAACGAATCGCGTACACTATACGTGCGAGCATTGTGACTTCTACCTATATGACTGAATCCATACGGTGTACATTCCAGATTTTCACAAGTCGTTCATAGAGAGAAAAGCAGAGGGTACTGATATGGGAACCTGTGACGTCTTAGACGATGTATGTTAATGAACACGTAAAACTCTGTCTGTAAACAGCAAGAGAGATGATATTTATTGACATTATCCATATGCATATTGAATTGTAATGTACGTTCATGATTTATTGGAGAAAAACTGTGGTTTTGCTTCCTTAGTCAGATGCAGTGCTTCAGTTAGGCTAAGACGTGGAAACGGGAGATCGATGTAGGCTTAATGAACGCCTTGCGGATCACGGTCACAAAGTTTGCTAAACTCATATGAAACTGGAATATGCCTTTGGACGATGATGATGATTAGGCCTAATGTGGGGTCAATGGCGCAGTGGTCAACACGGTTGCCTCATGATTGGAATGGCCGGAGTTCAAATCCCGACCGTGGCAAGGATATGCACTACTGACGAGCTCTAATCAGAGCGAAACTCGAGTCTAGTGCTTGTTTTCCAAAGAGGCTGGCTCGAAAGTCTATCTGAATGCGAACGCTGCGATCAAATGTGAGTGATGGTCAACTTGAAAAAGCATGGTTATACGCAATTATGATAGGCATGGTAATTGTGAATGACTGTCTACTCGGGTGGTGGTGGGCTTGTGTGTGTGAATGTGTTTTGTTTTTATGGTCGGTGTGTGATAACGTGTTAATCGGGTTACTGGGCCAATGGTTCCAGGTGGTTTATACATAGTTGGCCATGGGAGGTGTCGGGCCTGTATAAATTTCGTTTGGGCGCACAGTTAGGGGTGGTAGAGTTTGATACCAACCGCTGGATCTTAAACGAATATGCGATGTTGAACCTCTGCCCTATGATGGACAGGTGACTTGCAATGGATGAAGCGGCGTTTCGTACTTGCTGGGTTTCAATCATTGGCTGCTGAGTCATTGCAGCTCTCAACTAGTTTGAGATGTGCTGTTTGGCTCTGGTTTTAAGTCTTCTTTCTGTCTCATTAACGTATGCGCTTTCGTAACCGCAGGAAAACTGATAGATTTAGTGACCGGTGGACAACATTAGGATTTATTTTTTTATACAGGGTAGAGGTAACCTAGTAGTTTGTGGGTGCAGGACAAGCTCTGCTACATTATACACTTCAACGCGGCACTGATTATCTTCCCAAAGGTGTCTATCAGACTATCACATATAAAGGGGAGACTGATGAGGACAGCTTTTTTTGGGACTTCAAGAGTTTCCTTTTCTGCAGAAATAAGTTTAATTTATTTCTGGATGAAACTTTGTGGAAATTGTTAGCACGAACCGTTTCGTACAGAACTGATCGTCCATCTTGCACTCCATCCTGGGAGCATATTCTTAACGCTCTGCAAGACAGTAAGCCTTTTATGCAATAGATGCAATACTTTTGAATAATGTGTATTGTCCATGTTCAATAGAACCGTCCGAGCGGCGTGTAACCAGGATGTCCAAGAAGGACAAGCTGCTCTCCCTTTCCTGCTCAACCGTGACTGAGAGATTTGGGTGGAATAAGTTAAAAGCTTGATGCATTCTTTATACTTATTGGTTGTTTTTTTTTCAATCAAAAAAGTGTAGTCGACATGCCACTTATGGAGTTTCAGTTCGTCCACAACAGGAGATAATGCCTGTTCGACTTTGACCGTGAATACATCAGCCAAAACACGGTCGAGTTGGCTCCCCAGGGCTAGGCAATCTATCTTATCCAAATAAAAGAATCTGATATTTAGTGTGCTTATTGAAAATAAACGTTTCAGATTGTCGAGGGGGATTGGAAAACAAATGGAATTGGATAAGAAGAAGTCACATAAAAAATATATCGTCTTGTTTATTGGTAGGTTTATGAATAAGGAACTAACGTCGATAAAGCACATCATATATCTGGCAATGTTCAGTTTCTCAATTCCAAAGTGTCTATCAATGTAGGTACAAAATTTTTGTCGAAGAGGTTGCAAAACCTCAATCAGCTAGTTTGCTAGCTAACTATAGAGAGAATGGTTCACTACCAAAATGGGCTGTACAGGAATACCTCATTTACGCGTTTTGAAAAAATTACACAGTTATGGAGTCTTCGTTCTTATTAATATATCATATTTTCGTTCATTGATGAAACCATGCAATAAAACTATCTGCAACTCCGGGTATCAGTTTCTACATCAGAAAAAGTGTTCAGTCTGTTTGCAAATCTCATTTCGCTGGGATTCACGAGGATTTCTTTCAGGGTGTTCGTGCGTTATTCACAGTTCATTACCGTCCCACAGCTGTCCTGTACTTTTATTCCGGTAGCGTTGTGTACACTATTTTCTACTTCATATTTTCTTTGTTATTCATGCCTTTTCATCTTCTTCAACCTTGCATGTACACATGATGTTTGAATGAGGTTAATCGATACACAGAGTAATCAATAATTTTCGAATTACACTTCCGAGTTCGCGAGTTCTGCTTTCTGTTCGCGTTCAGGGTCGGTGTAGTACAAATTTTTGGAAGAGTTTCAATTCAGCGGAAGCAACCGTTTGGTTCGGCAAATTTATTTACTTATTTATCTGTCGTTGAAATTATCTCGGTCCTGACATCGAGACTATCTGGGGGACACACGACAAGTAGTATCAGTGTGAATCCTCATTTAGTGTAGTGGAACACTAAACCAACGTCCCTTCACGAACTATTGTGAGTCATTTGTTTTCTTTTTCATCAGATTTCGACTTTCTATTCACACCTGAGTTTCCATAGGCTGTTTGGATCCACTGAAATTCTTACAATCAGGTCTTTTTGTCTTTCATGCTAGTCACACACATATGTCAAAAGGAAATTTGTGAACTGAATTGATTTCATAATTTTGCATCTTCTGCGGAATCTCTGTGATACAGCTGTAACTGTTCATGATCGCCTGGTGAACATTGAGCGTACGTTATTCAAATACTAATTCTCTACATGAAATCAATGACTGTATATAAATTCACCCGAAATATCACTGTGGCAAAGAGTGGAGCTTCAAACTTTGACCTACAAGTGTCTTGCAAAGAAATAATTAAGAGGCGTCCATCAGTTAGTCTTCTCAAATGCTGTCACACATGGCGTCATGTGTGGTCCAAAATTAACACTTCGCTTTCAAAACTGGTCCATCTAAACAGTTTTGGCTACCTTACAGACTGTTGGACGATTATTGTGTTATTCAATCCGACAAGTGCCACCATATCGTGAACGTTATTATACCCCACTCCAATGATAATCAAAATAAGCTCACTTCGGCTGAATCAGTTGGATAAATGTGGTCAGAACAATCTGTCCAAAGTTGGGATTAACATGATTATACATGATCACCCAGAGTGTAGGACGTTGTGATCTCTCAACCACTGACTTGGTCCAAATAACGCTGGTCAGCAGCGGTTTGGCGCGCTTGATTCATATGGCTCAAAAAGTACCGTTTTCGCCATCCAAACTTCCAACATGATTTTCGCATCGGTTATGCTCATTAGCTCCCATACTGTGACTCAGACATATGAAGTTGCAGTAGTCAAGGGGATTACTTTGGCGAAAGTAAGTAGTATTGGCAAACTTCTGTCCATATGGTGTTCAATCTGGTTCCACGGTGCACGCCATAAGACAATTTGAATTTCACGCACATCAAACAGATTCGGAAATTATGTGCTTCGCTCATTTCCTTATTTGTGATACACAACAGGGTTTCATCCCCGCCAACTTGAAGTCTAACAATACTCGCATACCAACAGACTTCACTGTTTCTTTCAGAGATGCGTACATGAAAAGTGGAAATGATGAGAACTGAAAACCACCTGAATGAGATGAAAACTAGAAATTTGCGAAAATAAACACATATCGCTCACGTGCACATCCACACTTTGCAGGGGACCTGAGACTTGGTACAGGTATTTCTGACGTAGTCAGAAAGATATTACTCGCCACGATTGAACAGGCTACCATGTCCTCATTTTCAGCCTCAACCCGTCAAATCTTATGTATTCCCCATCCGAGCTCTTCAGTATATTCGGTGTCATTTACAATCGATGCATCTGCCATCTGAGTTCATAACCAACTAAAATCCATCAAATTCGGTTGAACCGCTGAACAACAGATTTCGATGCATACATGGACATCGACGGAGGTATTGTTTTGTAACCTTGTTCAAGTTGATTCGACTAATAAGCTTGAGGCTAGTGTCTTCAGTAGAAACGCTCACATCTACTCCTACTGCTTTTACGAATATCTCCCATCCTCTATTTCGTTTGCCGCCAGTATGTAACTTCCAAGCACACAAGGTATGCGTGAAACACGCCCAACTGGAGTTCAATGTGCTCTCGACCGCATTCAATGAAGTTAGCTTATCTGAATTATCCAGGCTAGAACTCAGAGAACAACACGGGTATTTTGGTGCTGTTTATATGTCAGTGTCAAATGAATACGTACACCAGTGTATCCAGTGGACGTGGATTTCAATATCACATGTTGCTTGTGATCACTTTTGATCTTTGTTCTTCGGATTGCAAAATTCACTCGTTATTTGTGAGCCATGTCCAAAGTAGTCATCCTGGTTTTTCGTAAACTGAACTAATTCAGTCGAGTTTTTCGATACACACAACATGTGGTTGCTCATAATTCCACGCCGGTTGCTAAAATTAGCCATTAGCTTCATAATTTTATGCTGTTCGACTGATGGAGTCATTTCTCTGAATCGACAGCACTAACTGTTTGGCAGCATATTCATGATTTTGCGGGGACACATAGTATTCGTAAAGCAAACGCTCGAAATACGAACAGTTTCATGTCTCCTCTCTGCTGACTTCTTTATACCAATCACCTTCATGATAGTCCCTATACACAACTTTGTTTTTGTAGACGCTTTGTGAATCTGGTCGTCAGTGAAATGTCAGAAAGCGTTTTATAGAGTTTATTAACCTAAATTTTGACCTGGACAACAGGACGATACTGCCATGCACGCTGGTAAATGAAAAACTCCAGACCAGCAGATTTAAAGGATACGAATTTGTAGTATGTAGCAAGAGTTTTCCTGATATAGGCGTGTGTTGTTTGGAGTCCACGCACTGGTATAGTGTAGACTGAATTAGCTGGATACCGTATGGTCGTCGTCGTGCTTCGATGTTGTATTGAACTCGCTTGCTGCGTAAGCGGTTTGCAGATGACCAGAAATGACTATGCTGGGATAACGCATGAGTTGTCATATATTGTTGCCGTAATTATTTATCCTTCGGATGAGATGTATACTCTCTCGTTCGCTATGGACATGAATATCACCTATTCCTCTACCTACGTTTAAGCTGACAGTCCTATGACAAATTCTAGATTACCCGAACTTTGCGGTCACCTTGAAAATGATTTCCTCTCTCTATCAGTGGCTGACATAAGTTTGCTCACCTTTCAATGCGAAGTATATTAACCTGCTACGTGATCGCCATCAAATTCCTACCGATTCCTACTTTGCTGATGCAAAGCTGTCTTTGCCACCATGTGAAGGAGAAATTGATTGGAGTAACACATCATGTTCATTCAAATTCAACGAATGTGTCCATGGCTAGAAAAGTACAAATAACCCTAAAACTTCTGTGTGCAAATTTTGTGAAACAATTCTACTAGAAAAGTTTTCAGTACGTTCGCATTCATAGTACGCTACTGCCGGAGACGGAAATACAGGCCCGTCGTTCTCGCACTAACAAGGATTTACCAATCTGAAGTGTTTCACACAAGCCACTAGGGGAAATTTCGGATTCAACTAAACGCCTCACCAGCAAAGGCTACCAGAATTATGTACATTCTCAATGGATCACAGACATCTCAGAGGAGACGTAACTCTTATATTCAGTATATTCCACCCTCTGCGTCTTCCACTGCCACCTCTCTCACCACTGAAGACTGAACATTTAGGCGGCCAATCACTGAGAATGCATAAGGTAACAAACAGGTCACTTTGTAGACGGAACTGCTTCATGGTCAGTTACTGGTCACATTAGAACGCAATGCCTAATTATGTGGTCACGGATTAATCGGTTGAGGTCATTGAAATATTACGTGATTGACATAAATATCAGATAGTCCACACTGGAAGTTCACTAACCGTTATACGGGTTCAGTCCCGCAGGTCTTCAGCTGTGAATGCCTCAATGATTGTTGTTTCGGTGTTTTCATGTTATTTGCTGAAATCTTTACAGTCACCGGCTTCTTTCATTTCGTCCCGTCCACTTTTTTCCGCCTATGAACCGTTCAGCACAATTTTTCACCGATCAAAACATAGACAGCTACATACAGAGATCGTTCTTCGACCTGTAACAATCTAAGATTCTGTGAATCTGTGAACATTAAAGCGACATTCCACGTTTTGTCAAATGACATCCGATGTTAACAAGTGATCTGGAAAATATTCAGAACTTTTGACCTTTAGATTTTATATTTTGCTGACAATAAACCTAACCAGTAGACCATGATTAGTGCTTTTTTCAACAAACCGTTTGTCGAAGGTCCACGTACATTTCCAAATCAATATTTGTGCGATGACCTGTGCAAGAGTGAACCTACAAATATTCGCGATGTATTCATTCTGTGTCCAAATGTAAATGCAACTGGATTTCCGCCTTAGGCATTCGGTTATATTACCACAACCTCCTGGATATTCATCTTCATTGCAACCGGAAAGATGCCAACCACTTGACAGAGGGTTTATGCAACATGGTCTTGGTGATTACCTATAATCGCCTCCAGTATGCCACGGATGCTTGTTGGTGGGGCTGACCTTCTGACCCTGTTGATTAAGCTGTCACTTTAGTTGTTTCCAGTTTCACCTGTCACTCTTCCCTTGATCATGGTGATTATCAAAAGAGTTCAAAACGAAACTGCTCAAATTAAGAAAAAATGATCACTATACAACGGTTGATGTGGTCTCCTGGGTGGTGTTCTGTAAAAATGTTGTGACGCTTTCTCGGGGTATGTTTGGATGTGACGTGGAGACATGTATGGAAATTAATACATTGATTTAATAAACTGCTGCAGCTTTGTAGTTAAAAAGTCACCGCGAACGACAATGCCTTCAGCCGTCCGGTTGTAGTGGGTACTAACTAGCCCTGATGTGCTTGAGCATACAGTTGAATCTGCAAGGGAACATACTGTTTGAGATGAGCATGAAAGCTACCTGAATAGGAGTGGTTAGATATACCACTCATTAACCGAAGGTAAAACTATGAGCACTGTAACCGCGAAACTCACTATCGCACTTGTTATTCCGAGCGAAACGAATACATTTTTATACTATCCGCGTAATACAGTCAGAGCTCAGCGAACGACAGTCGTTTTGTTTTGATACTTCAGAACAGTAAGGAGCTATATGGACGAAGATTATATGGCTGGTCCGTGTAAAATAGAGCGAAGAGGTAATTCCTCGTTGGTTCGGTTGGGCTGATACAAGTGAACTCTATCAAGTCAACCGTCAGTGTTTTAGGTATGGTCATGATCTTGTGACAAATTTCCACATATCACCCTACGAGGAAACCAGCACGTTTCCAGTCGCTTAGAACAAAATGTAACGGATGATTCTAGGCTGAAAATAACTTTTCCATGGAACATGCTCCTTCGGTACTTCTTTGCTCCCTTTGTTAGCTGGCCTTCTAGAGGAAGTCTGGAAACAGTTCACACTTACGACTTTCCTTAGATAAGTATCCGAAGATGACCAGCCATATATAAACCAGTAGCGATTCTCTCAGTGGTGTCTGAGGGGATGGAGAGCTTACTAGATGGCTGCCTCAGAGCTGGGGTTACCAACCTCCAACTCGTCACCGAGGAGCAACAGGGTTTTCGCTGGGCATACTCATGCGTCACAAGTCTGCGGATGACTCTTGATGTTTTGACGAAAACTGCCTTTTTCGAACCCCTTGACAGAGGTGATGATCCCGTCTCAATGGGGAAACTGAATAGTTGTGACCGTGACGATCGCACACTCATCTGAATCAAAGTGTGTCTGACTGAAAGTAGGTCCAACCTCAAGATGAATAAACAGCAGTTAGACATGTCCCCACCCAACAGCGTCAGTCCACAAGGATCAATCATAGGACACCTGTTATTCATTCCTTTTCGTTCTTGAACTATTTAGTATATTCAAATCACAGGTGTTGCTCTATGCGCATGACACAAAGGTTTATCCAGTTCGAGAGTACCAGAAAGATGTGAGTACCTTGTAAAATGACGTGAAGTGTCTAAATCAACAGGCCATGGAAAACAACTTACCGTTCAGTGTCAAGAGATGTGAAATCGTGCGTGTTTGCTATCAAAATCCTAGTGACCAGTAACTTGGTGACACAAATCCGCCTTCGCCAACATGCAAAAGAGACCTAGAGGTCATGATGGCAAACAGTTCAATTTTGTCCACAAGTTTCGTTGTCATGATACAGTCCACGCCGTCTTAAGTTGCCCCTTGTGCCCTGGTTTGGAGTTGCGGTGACTCTAGTTGACCTCTAGCAGGACGGCACACGGCTAAACTAATTTCACCGTTTGCATGATCGAAAAATGTAATCGAGTGGAAACTTTTATTAGTTGGGCTTTAGAATTTTTTTACAGTGAACATCCGTTATGTGTTAAATAACATGTGATGGCTCATAGTTTTTCATCATACCTATCCCAACCGAGATAAATCCAGCGTTAGAACCTAATTTGTTTTTTGTTGGCTTTCTTTTAAGATTAACAAACTTACGGTTGTTCAGTGCTTACAACATGTACTCAACTCGCGAACATCATGTACACTCTGCAACTTGTTTTTACCTAGTGAACTGGAACTTGTATTTAACCACATTTGTCTGTACGGTATATTGCTTTTGTAGGTCCTGTAACTAACTAAGATGTGCTAGTTGTTAATGCATTCTTGTAGTGGAAAATAACGCTTAACGTACCGTCAGTATTCACCACGGGTCCGTGTAGGCTAAGTAACGTTCGTGGATTTATCGCGAAATTTCTAAAAACGTTTGCCATGGTTCTATGCTGGTAAAAAGCTGGTGGAGCCAGATAAACGACATCCATCGAAATTTACTAAACTTGTCTCTCTAACATTTAGTCTGCTAACACTGACTGCATGAATGATTTTAAGTAGCCACTTCTAGCCTGTCACGTCTTACTAATTGTGTGAATGATCCTGTAGCCAGGAGAAATGATTTGCAACCACGTTTGCTTGCACACAGTAGACACCGTGAAAACTACGTTCTGTCTATTTATATGCTCAAAGTCACGCATACACTCGCTTAATTTGGGTGCACAGCGGATCGGTAGACAGAGCTGAACTAGCTTGCATAGCAGGTTAAACTCTCGGTAGACAAAGCGCGACAGGATTGGGCAAACTTTCTGCACATAATGAGCGGCAGTGCGGCAAAGCTCTTAGCTAACTGATCGGCCTACAAAGAACAAGTCAGCGATATGGCAGATTGTATTCACGCCAGGAGTTTGTTGGGCAGTTCATTGTACGAGGCAACTGAGATTCCAGAAAGACGATTGGAGAATTTAACCCAGATACACTGAGTTGCTGTGACCAACACTCAAAGGGGATGCGTTTTTGAGAGAATCACAACTCTTGTGTTCGCGTGCAGCTGTAAAAGTAACTATCTGTGATGTGTTGAAGAGCGTCGAAGCAGCACAAAATACTTCAGCCAATTCAGATAAAGAATCTTTCAATTATCCTTATCATCACCTATAAAGCAGTATCAAAATGATTACACTGTTGATGTTTGAACGCGGTAGTCAGCGGTATGCAAATTTTAACGCAGAAGCAACACTACTGTTAAGTTTTTCAAATTCAATGTTCATGTGGACTGTAACGCACAAAATAATACAAGATTAAATATATGAGCTAAATTTTCCAAAACTGCACTCATCTGTTATTAACACAATAATATTAAATCCGACAAAATATTTTTAAAACACTTTAGAACTTCCAACATCTAAATAACATACTGTTCTGAATATATAAAGCATTGTATATAAGGTAACAGACGATCAATATTTCCAGCATGCGGCATCTCTAAAATTTCGAGGGCTATCGTGAGCTTTCAACCATTCCTGTCAATCGGTTTCATGGAAATGCATTTCATATTGGCAAATCATACTGTATTACAGGTGTTGGAGCACAGTGATCATTTTTAACACAGTTTTATCACATTAGCAATCATGATGACTGTCGATCAGTATTTAAAATACCAGGGATGAACCAACCAAAGAAATACACTCCCCAGACAAAAACGCGTTAGAACAAAACAAAGAAAACTACGATTCCATGGTAATGAAGTGACCCTTGGCGAGCAATGCAAATACATACGTGCTTGCGGTACGTTCCGCGGAGTTCTGGAGAATCAATACATCAATAAAATATGTTTATCTGTTCGCTAGCCTCCAATGCATATTCTGCTAGTCGCATATCATAGTAACGACCAGCAGGTTGGTGGATAACTGCATTTTGACTCGAATTTCTTCAGCACTTCACGCCAACGTAATTCTAGTCAGCGGCCTTTAGTGAAGTTCCCTTTATTAGAAAATGTTATCAAGAGCTGGGAAGTTACAAACGAATTGGGTTACAGTGTGCGGACGGCATTAAAAATGGAGAAAAGGCAGGTCAATGTAAGCCATCACTGGTGAGTTGTGCGTTGGAAGTATCGATTGTTTTAGAATGAATACATGATTGTTGGAAGAGTAAAATCAATAGCATCAAGCAATGAGTTAAATTTTACGAAATGTTTCGTGAATAGTAGCAAAACGGGAAAACTGAGTGCACTGGGAGCATCTTTTAGGTGGTGAGCACAATCTGCGGGTGATCGTGTGTTCAGTTCTGGCTTTCACTTCATGGAGTGAACGGGAGTGAAACGGGTCCTACGGCATAAAATTGTAGAATCTAATGTGATAATTTGTCTTCTGAGCGGTAGACAAAAATCTTGGTGATTCAGCACGGAAATCCATTCGCTTTGCCTAAAGTATATATGCTCCAAACATCGTGCTTCCAAGAACCTAAAAATCTCGGATCTCGCCAAAGTTGTCAGATGGACATGGACTCCAAACGAGGTGGTCTGCTGATTTCACTATACTTTCAACATTTAACATTGACTGTCCGAATTTACTGAAAGAGAATTCAGTTGACCAAGTTGCTCACAATCATATTGTGGCCTTGTGAAAGAGTTCACATCTGACATCTAACCGATCCAGGGTCCACCATGAAAACAGTATGTGGAACAACACTGGTTCATTCTAGTCTACCTGAACACTGATAAAGAATAACACGGCTGCACACAGCACAATATGAGTGAAGAAGAGAGCAGGCTGATAAGGCACGGTTTGTGTCTGGACAAATTCCGCTGCAACTTTACGAGTACGTACTACAGACCGCTTATATATGAGTATGAGAAGCAAAGAAGATACCAGAGACAGCGGTTTTTTTGGAGTAAGCAATCTCTGTCACTAACATGGTGTCGACAACCCCACAAGCAGTTGTTTCTGAACCCCAAACATGGATCTGAACTTTCAGATATCAGCACCTTTAGCATAGCGCAGTGTTCACCTGTGTGACGTTGAGTGGGTAACACGAAATGTCGTTGTAAGGTCGCATTGATTTTGCGTCACTAGAATATGATGCGCAACAGATGATACAGGCTTTGTGTCTTGATGCGCGGCTGTGACTTCATGTGTTTGTGTGACCTGTTTCCCGGTCCATTTCGGGATATGCTCCATAACCCTGATTCGCAACTGTCGCTGACTCGAGTACCAGCTATTTCCCACAGGGTGCTGTAGTCCGTAATGTCCAGCATCACTATGAAAACTTCATTGTATGTTCCCGCGACCAACCAGGTGACCGTGAATAAGTCGGCATACATCATCGTCCCTAAAAGGAAGGCTGGCGTTTTGGCACACGACAGCGGCGGTTGTTCCATTTCGCCTTCCAGTACTGCCACTTCTAGGTGTTGTGCCCTCATACAAGAAAGTAGAAATTCGGTAAAGTCGTTCAACAGAACCTTTATAAACAGCGACTGCGCATCGGATGAGCATAAATATTCGTGCCGAATATTCAATGTTTTACGATATATCTAGCATGGCGATCGATTTAACCTTAGTGGATGCATCATATTGAAAGTACATCCTGACAGTTATTTTAACCGGCTTTTAATTGATTTACAATGGGATAGCACGTCGTTAGACCGCACATTTAAGAGTCTTTCGGTGGCTAGTCATCTTCAGCCTGTGTAATACCGTTGCCGCTGGAAGGGTCCAATTCCTAATCAACATAGCTCACCGGATAAATGCAGCTCGCATGACCCACTATCGCACAGGTTTTATACCTCAAGCATGGATTCCGATATCTTAGCATAACATTGACAAACCAGTATTTTTTTGGCAACTCCAGTAGTAACAATAACAAAGACCATTTATACAAAAAAATGCACAGTACATCAGTGGTTTTATCAAAGTTCATATTGACATGCGTGGTATGCTGCAAACAATGTAAAAACGGTCGTTTGTCACGCGTTGACTACCCGGTCGAGAACACCGTCTAGCTTCCGGAAAACACTGCACACGTTTATTGACTAATAACACCTACCACGATTGTACACCTCTGAGATTTTTGGATGAAACCTGACCGAAAAATATGGACAAAAGAAAGGCATCCACTGTACATTCACGCGTACTGAAAATGAACCACAATTCACGATTCATGTTTATCCATGATGGTTCATGATCAGTGAAACTGCACAATGCAGTTTATTCACGAAGATTGTTCGGTCGTCCTCCAGAATAAAAATATACAAATTGATTACACACAGACTTTTGAAGTCTTCATCCTATCATCCAATTTAACTTTTGCTCTACAGGACATTATCTGCTTCAGGAACAGTTGATTCGTGCTTACTGGCTTATACAATTTGCAGTTTTTGTTGCCCTCCAACCCGGATATTTTAAAACTGTTTTCCACTTGACATCCAAGATGAATGGGTCACATAGGCACACAGGAATGGCACTGAAAACGAGTTTCATTTTGGAAGTCACATAACCAACCCGTCCTTCTGTTACAACAGTCGACATTCTTGCCTACAAAACAATGCGCACCCTCGGTCACCCATTTGCACACCTCTTCCCAGTGAATGAGTATGAACGTTTACGAGGTTACTCACTGGACCTGAATAGTGAAACACACAGGTTACCTCCTAGACAGGACTGGTTCATAGTTGGAGTCTGTTCACATTGAAACGTATTGTCCAACTCTGTGGTCACGGCTGGATCGTTAGAGGGTTTTGAAATGTTGTTCGGTCAACAGGTACTTGAGGGACAACCGGTACTACACTTGTGCGAACAGCTTTACTACCTCAGGCTCGCCGGCCAACAACTATGCATGCTTGACTGAGTGTTCCAGTGTTCGTTGCTGAAATGTTTTCAGCCAGCAGCCCCATTGAATTCAACTGTTATTTCACACAAACCACTTAATTTATGTTCATAAACTGTCCAAATAAAACTTTCGCCGATCAGCATGCAGACAAGAACACAAGCAAAAACCTGTGATCACATGAACCTACTCTTTCCATGTGAAATGCACTACAACAACGTTGTAGAAGTGGGTCTTTTGATGGAACATCAACCTAAATATTATCAGACCATACAAATTCTGTTGTGTAACGTTCACCATTAACGCGTACTGGGGGTGAACAAGATGATTCCGGTGTATTCATTTCCTTTGAATTTTCTTGTTTGGTTTGTATGTCAATTTTATCTTCGAAGCTCCGACAAGACAAATATGCATCTCACAAGCAACACATGTCACAAACACAAATCTCCGAATAAATATCAATTTAACATCCCACACCGGAGTGGTTGTGCAACAATCTCGGTAGTCTTAAGGAAGGTTTTTGTTTAAAATTTTCATAGACACTGTGCCGTTAACCCCTACCCAAATTTTCTTAGTAAGTGTTGATAAATGCATACAAATTTGTTTTCTGGATTTCCCAAAGTTTTGATTATCTCGAAAAATTGCCTTCAAAATGTTATCTTTCGACCTTTCAGGCCATTCGCCATATGTGGTTGAGTGTAAATTTTTACCTCGTGAATAATGTTGCTGTCGATCATTGATCGACTACAAGCCCGCATTCGAAAAATCACCCTAGCGAACAGTTAAATTTCACGTGTTTAGTTCTGGAAATCTGTGTAGAAACCTTAGCCAGGAACGTTTATTGAGTCATCAGTTTTATATTGTGATTTCAATGTAGTCAGAGAACACCATCTAAATCAAACAATAAAAACGCAACTCACTCCTTGGCGTTGGGCTCTCACAGAAACGCTGCTTTAAACCGCAGCAACGTTTGTACACCCCGCTTGCAAGTCTTTATTGTGTTTTCGTTGTATATGTGCACGTCTGATGAAACTTCCTGATATTCTTAGTTCTGCCAGTTTGCATAATACTATAAGGTAGTATTCTTGTTTTCCAACTATTCGTGTTGATGGATGATGCTACCTGAAAATTATATGAACTGAGAGAATGATCACGGCTTTCATTTTGCTTTGGAGAAACAGATATGGCTAACTCACAATCACTACGTATTCTTAAGCTGTGCAAGAATCAGAGCCAACGATAAACAACCCCAAGGAGTACGGACGTTTTCAAATGGAACAACAACGAATGTAGGTGACACAAGCGATCTTGCTCTACTAATAAGAAAAAATCGCAGGCAGTATTTTATTGTCAGAATATGGATTCTTAAAATACTTGCTTGAGAGTGGAAAAGACTTGTTATCCTTCAACTGCAGACGTAGCGATTATTTGAAGTCTATAATTTTGCTATAAACTTAAGAGCTGCGACTCTATTTCCTTTCGGTTAATCAAACAGATATGTACTCGAATGGATTCTCAACTAGTTTGTTTAAAATGACGCAATTTGCAGACTACCTTCAATAAACATTCCCACTAAGGACCGCTTTCTGCTGTCTACGGAGTTTCCATTGCAAACGGATAAACCACATCGGACATTACAATTTGAATACGTACATCTGGAGAAGGTTTTCCAAATCTGCATATCTGCAAAATCGGTGAACAGTTCCATACAACTGAATACGACCAAAGAAATACCTGTTCCTTGTCAAAGTTGAGTGCACACGAATCTTGCTAACGCCATCCATAGAAACAATACCCATGTGTCACCGTGCGGCAAGAGTAAAAACAACGTCGCCCACTTCAAAAATTATACGTTCGCTATATCGCCGTTAGAATATTCATCAGACTTTCATCGTAAATCAGTAAACTATGGCAGAATAATGACCCTCATCAGAACGTCACACACCTCTCAATACACGGTCCATCCCTGTTAGTGCTCTAACGCTACAATACTCAAACAGGGTGCAAGCAGTGCCTTTTGTCGGTTCGTTGCGAACAATTGTGACATCTAGATGTTCGATAGAAACATGATTCTAATAAGTTCAGAAACGTTAGTAAAAACACTACTTCGGTTTACTTATGATCAACAACATTCACGTATTGATCAAAAGCCTGTTTTTGTGTTTTTGTAGGCGCATCCAAATGTATTCGCTAATGGTACAGTCTACCACCATAAAGAACCAATGCAATGGGACCGCAATCCCAAACACAAAAGCTCTCATTTTTTCCTACTTTTGGGAGAAAATTTTCACTTGATAGTAAGTGTAATAACTGGAAATATTGTTCACTACAATAGAGAATGATGATATTTAATGTGCAGACGTCGCATTCAAAGCGGAATTTAACAATTCAGAAACCAAAGGTCAGCCATTTGCAAAAAAAGAAAATGCTGGCCAACCTGTAAATATTGACGCAAGGTTGGACGTAGGTTTTCATGTTGAAATTTTCCGCCGTCTTTGATAGCCTTTCATGTAAATTTTGTAGACGAAATCACAAAGGTAAAGAAAGCATGACAGTGAGGGTCGGAACACTAAAATTAGAATCGTTACGTTAGGTACAATAGGAAAAGTCCATTGTAAGATATCCGCACCAAATGTAGTACGAACGAAGTTGAATAGTTTGGGCGTCGTGTTTAACATGTTATTGATAAACAGATTGGGAAAAACACAACGTTACGAGCAAGTTGTAATACTCTACGTTTCAACCACCTCGGGTGGCCTTCCTCAGGAGTGTTTTAATCGAGGTGGTTGAAAGGATAAGTCCATGTTTAGAAAATAAACGCTTAGCTGTGCACTTTGTTCAACGATATAAAGTACCGCAAATTGCTAGCAAGCTTCCGTTATTAAGAATATCTTCATTTGCTTCGGGATCGTTTGAAGAAACACTTTAATAAAACAGGAATTAAAAGTGGGAAATCAAAAATACTGATGTAGTTTGCCGTCACAAACAGCATTCATTTCAGGAGTCAAAGCAGCTGAAAAGATTCGGACTTCTTTTGACAGATAGTAGACAGCATCCACATAGAAATACATCGATTATCGTCAGTGATTTTTTTCGGACAAGCGTTAAAATTTGGATGACTAACAAAATTCGGAAATCGGTGTGTAATTTGACGAATGGAACGTCCGCTATGCAACCTATTACCTGATTTGCATTAATGAGTTACGTTTGGATACAAATGAAAAAAGTTCAAATTCACTGATCAATAAAAAAAAGTCAACCAGTTCAGAAAATTCCGTGCGGTGAGCTGTTCAGTGTATGTTCAAGAAATTTGCTGAGGGTGTTTTGAAAGTCCGCTGGAGTGCAACTGTTTTTCACTGGTTACATCCCCGTGTTTGATGTTGTGCAAGATACACATCAGGATCTTATCAAACGACTGCTTACAGATGGGAACGAATTGCCTTTTACCAGGTTGTACACCATTTTAATTTGCACTGAGGTTTTCTGTATCTGGCTCCCAAGACGACGGAACCGTTCATAAGTGTGAGTGTTTTATCGAAGGTTCACTGAAGTACACAGCGAAAAACCATGAACAGTAAGGTGAAGAGGAAGGATTCAGTAAACTATCAGTTAGAACCGAAAATCATCCGTTGGAAAAACGTCATATGAAAAGGCAAGTGCGACGACTACGAAGAACAGCGTGCTAGAGGAGAATATTCCATACTAATATTACATACAAACTGGTCATCAAATTATGTGATCGGCTTCTACTGTTAATCATCCACGGGAAGAAACGGTGAGTATACACAGCAATAGCATGACGGACATTTATATTCGAACAGGTTACATACATGCAAGTGATGTTCCCAGAGCATGGTCTGATTTGTAATTGGGCACTACGTTGGCCATTGTCAAACGGAAGCTGATGACGATGTAAACAAATTTGTCTACATGACACTCAAGCTGTTCAAGTTAACTTCAATGGGTAAGAATTAATGACCGGTTGGTGAAACAACAATAGACAATTAACTGAAGTTCATGGCAACATTTTGAAGGTAGCCGGGGTCAGGCTGACTGATTTCGGACAAATTAGTCCGGCCCAGTTTGCACATGATGCTTATGCACCTTAGACCACCCGAAGTGATGATGTAACCTTGCTTGGTACAGTAATGTTTGCGACCGAGCTACAATCCAAAGGTCTGAACAGCCTCTCCAAACAGTCAAATCCAGTACTACTTTAGACGACGAGAACGGTGAAATCTTGCCAACAGCGATTGAAAGCATGTCGAAATAGAAAACAGTCACGAGTTTCCTTTATCAGTACGCTTGTAAAAGTATAAGAAAATTTCACAGCAAATCCACGAATTGCTGTTCTAGATGAATTCGAGCAACAGAAGAATGAATTAGGAACTGTGCGACAGTTAATAAGCCAAACAGAGATAGAAAAAAGCAGCAGAATGTAGATAATAATGATACTCGGAATTAGGGACTTCGAGAAGCCCTGAAAATCGTACTTGAATTAAAACCTCTCACGCAAGTAGTAAGGAGAAGACCTGGTAGTGATAGCAGTAAACAGTTCATATCCATGAGATGAGAAACCGAAGTCATGTGCGTACAACAGTCTTAAAATAAAACCACAGTCTGCTATTTGCTGACCTATTAGCCCATGCAAAATCACAAACGGTAAGTTACTTGGTGCAATACGGAACAAAAAATGGGCAAATAACGGCATGACATTGAGATTGCTCGTCCAGTCTTGATGAGGTATCTTCAACGGGACATTTATTGTGGTCTCTTGTCAGATCTTCTGTTGTGTGAGGGTTCCGATAAATGGTTAGTCGAGTAAATTTTCACCACAATAACGTTAGCAATGCCTGAGTAATTTACGGGGTTCGTAACAACATTAATTAGCTAAACGGGAGTCTGCTTTGATTTTTGAAAATCGTCGGTGTTTTAGTTTACGTGTTATGTTGCTGATGTACATCAGAATTGCTGTATGTGTCAAGAATGGTCTTTCGCAATGCACGCAATCACGACGTTGACTAGACAAAGGGATTTCGGAATTTCATCACATAATTAGACCGCATGATACTATGATCCGCTGCCGTCAGTTGGCTCTGTGATAAGGACTATGTGTCGCTAACAAATTAAGTCTGAACAATAGGGGCCGCAGTTTTAGCCGGGATTATCTGGCTGCGCCTAACGCACGTCGTTCATTCTGAGATCGCGAGGGTTACCTCACAAGTGTATTACCTAATGTGAAAACTGTTCATGAAAATTGTGTGAACTGTCACTAGTAGCCACCAATAGTGACTGTCGAGTTCAACTTCTTTTTCTGGAGCTGGTTGTTCAGAGGTTGTAACTGAGTGACATATGAAATGAAGGGATCTGAGTTCCAACCGATGTAACGTCTAAGTGCCATGCACGACTGAACGTAATATTCGGCTTGACAACTGGCTACTCATATTTAATAAGTAGACGAAACATACGACAGAATATATCCAGTTTCACGTATTAATGCACAGTGGCATAGGTTGAACGGAGGACAATTGAGAGAGACTTGCGTAGAATTTAGCCATGTTCGTCCTGAGCACAGACGACTACTGACCACAGTGATATTTTAATATAGTCACAGGTCATTCTGAACGCAGATGGTTGCCTCTGCTGCAGGCATTGCTAAGCCCCAACATGAAGCCTTCACGACACTTCCCGTAATACAAAGAGTGAAGGAATATTTACTCACAATTCGCCACTTTATACTCAGCGAATTCTTCCTAAGTTAGGAAATGTTATCAGTGACGCATAGGCTTGCCGTAAAAATATTCTGCTTTACTGGATACTATCGTCAAACCAGCAGAACGCTAAGCGAGTGTAGAACACATTCTCGCAAACAGTGTCGTCTTTAGCGGAACTATGATGAGGACAGTCATCAGTTTCGAAGAAGTCACAAATGAATGTCGTGTTGAGAAACCCGGGGGATTTTGTCCAAGTGAAAGAGAGAGTGAGCTAGTGTTCGGTCGATTGTATACACGTACTAACATGAAACTTAAACAATACTTCTTCCTCATTTGCACGTCACTAAGATATGCCAAAGTTTAGGAAAAATCCCCTCCATGAACAGCGGTCAGACACACAACAGTTTTCTTTGCTTCATTTGTGATTACCCTCTTAATAAATTCCTCATTTCTAAGTGTCAGATATATACAAACAATCTGGTAAACAACCGAATGTTTGACCGACTTGGATGAACAAATATGAAAAGAATGATTATGTATAAAGACGTTAACTAAGGTTGAATTAGTAGCACGTTCCTAGTTAGGGAACCGCTCAGAGACTGCCTAAGCTGTGACCACATATGTAAGCGATCTGTGGGTGATGTTGATTCTTAGTTTTGAAGGATTCTAAGTGTCCATTCTTTTGAATGAATTCCTACTGTGTGTTATATAGAATTGTGTCGAAGCCTGCTGACGTTAGATCATACGCAAAATGATCAATCCAAGCGGAATCCACGTAACTGCACACAGTTGCAGGTAGGCTACTACACACATCAGCCTCACCGTCTGGTTGCCTACTTGTAACGGCATTCTGACTGTAACATTTATTTGGCAGCAGGTGTCACTGCTTTGAATGTCCGACACTCCCTTCGTATGCGATATATATTGCTAGCTGGAACATATTTCTCATCATGCAAACTGGGTGACGAGCCGAAATGTTCTCAGTCACTTGCAATAATTTTTTGGAAGTGGTGCGTTTTAAAATTAATTCGTCACCAGTCTTTGTTTTGAATATTTCGTGAAATCCACTTCACGAATACTGTCTGCCGCCACTCCTTTCAACTGGGAAACAGAAAATGGCACACCACTTTAGCGACTTAATGACAACATCCGTGGTTAGTGTTATCGGTTTTCTGAGCAAGACGATGTATTTCAAAGAAGCAAGAAAAAACTTGATTGCATCGCGCTTCTTTGCAGTGTGGGTCACTGAAGCCGTCAAAAATGTTTAAGCTACTTGTTATACGTGTACACTTTAAGTAGACTTTGTTCAACAGAACGAATTGTTGAAGGTTTTTCCCGTTTCGATTTGGCGGAATGCCTCTCAGAGGATTATGATATTAAAACCTAAGTCTCCAGTGGGCCAAGTGTGCAGGACAGCAATATTTAAGTTTTGTGCGCCTGGGAAGTAATCCCACAGCGAATTCACACTCTGGATTTGGTGTAGTTAGAAAATGTATACATTTCTTTTTAATGTAAATCTCAACAAAACAGGGCAGTACACATAACATGTTATCTCCCTAACAGTTTGAATTTTATATAACTGTAATCACTACTTTGCTGACGGTTATCTTATTCAAGAGTATCTTTCACCTAGTGTGGTACTCAGAATCTCGGAATGTGAACGATCTTCGAGGTGCTTGTCAGGTGTACTTTAATTAATATTCACTTTCGTCCGTGTTCGCCATGTCCCATCATAAGTTGCTGCTTAGTTGAACGCCTATCTAATTTTTCAATATTCCGCAAAGTGAGATAGGTTTTCTTAGAAAATACTTCCAACTGAGAAAGTTCATCCGACAGACAAAAATGATGAGACCAGTATGCTGCCCTAAGCTGTTCCTTTTTCTGGATTCTGTTAAAATTAGCTGATCGACATCCATCTACGGTTTCTTATCATCCGTAATAATTAAATGTCATCAACTGAGAAACACGTATCATAGTATTTCGAAATCTGGGTATTTGCCCTACAAATTAATCCAGTTCCTCTCGCGAGTCAATCCGAGTTCTGCAGATGCTGATCAGTTACTGCTGTCTTCCTAAATTTATGAGCTTACGAATGATGAAGTACATAATAATGGGAACGTTAGGTTTCGTAGCATGCGAATGTAATTTAACACACCACCGAATATCTTGACAACAGTATTCACAGATATTTCCAAAACGTGGTTGGTTGAATAGCATTATTAAAAGGGAAGTTCTTTATACCGAACGGGTGGACAGTACCCCCGTATTGCAAAACTCCAGATTTTGACATACGTTACTGAGTTAAAGCAGGTTGCCCCTAACGTTGGGAACGCCCGCATGGTCGTGCATGGTGTTCTTGAGTAGTATTTTGTTCTTTACTTTCTAGTGTATATTCAGTTTACCGTACTGACAAATTCAACAAATGTGCGCCCACCAACAACCGTATAAAGTCAAGTTATAAAGAGGATTCCATCAAGCACTTTCCTCCCAACTAGTCGACCAGCAATGAATAAATACCGGTCTTCCGATTTCAGTTGCCCATCAATTTAACCCTTCTGGATTTTACTCTGAATGAGGCTTGTGTGCTCAACCGATCATGTTCTAGTACGTCACCCTCGGTTTGCACTTGGAAATAATTAACACAGAGACTCAAGCCTACGTTTCACATGAAAACTTTGCAGATTTCTGGAGTGACGTTCAAATCAATGTTCGCATTCTACGCACAAATTCAATACCGAGCAATAACACCGGGGGCATAATAGATTTAACTCTCATATCCGCTTAGTTACATTTACGTCAAGAATGTTCACACTTCGTGACATGTACATTTGTCAGCCTTATGTTTTATATGAACACCCCACTTTTACGCACAATGTTGGCAATTAATCGTACACTTATTTCATACATGAAACAGTAGTTTCTGGAAAAGTTCTCTGTTGATCTGTACGATCAGACATTGTTAAGCTGAAAACTTTTATTGAGCAGAGACGTGTTGCAGAAGGGTAATTTGAAGGCCATTGAAAAACACAAGTCAGCAGCAGTTGGCAGACAATACTTTGCGATTGAGCGTCTCCACTCTGAACATATCCACGATGATAATCTAAAATTAGACAGAAATCTGTAGCCTCCAACCTGATGAGTTGATATTCACTGTATTGTCGTGTACCATATTCTGACCATGTCGAATCCGAATTTAAGGTAATCATCTGCGATAAGTGACTTCAGATTTTGCAAGTTCATGAACGTTCCGGACGTTTTTTAAATCGAGCATTATGCACTGATTTCTTTCAACACAAGGCTCTAGTATAAAGCATATGCTCGCCACGGCCAGGAACCAAAGTTTGGTCTAGGCTTTATGAGGCAATCGTTTAAGTTACGTTGTTAGTGACCTCACATCAAACGCGGTCGAATTATCGAATGATTTTAGTTGTAGGTTGTAATCGAACGGCAATAACACGAATTAACTGCGTCTCCGACTAAGACCTTCGGAGAAAGACACCAAGAGTCACACATCATGATATTCTGCACTTCTCATTGCTATAACACTGTTGATCGTGAGATTGCATCAGCTCACATACGAGTTAGAAAGAAGTTGACAGTAAGATATGTGACTCTCTCTCCCTGCTTCTCGGTGTTAGCATTCTGTAACAGTTCTGCATACCTAATGTACACACCGCAATTCGGGAGAATTAAGATATTCCGGGGTAAATCATCTGTAAAATATGTACCACCACATACGGTTACTAACGTTGTGTTCTTCTCAACACGTTCATTAAAAATCGCATTGTCATTCATTTCAGCCTCGTTATGTTTGTGGAGTCAAGGGTGAGACACGTACACAATAGTCGTCTTAGATAGATGCAGTCCACAACACGTCGAAATATTGATTTTCAGCAGTCGTGAAGCACATGATTTCAGGGTGAGCAGGTTGTGCACACCTGTGATATCAGGGGTAGTTTCCGTCGCTGATTAATTAACTAATCAACTAATTTGTTGCACCTAGGAATTTTCTTATATACCCTAGTCTTATAAACTATAATATTACAAACTTCCATTCATGTGATGCGTCGTGTATGCGTTTGGGTTATGTCTCGTTGAATACAATTGAAGAGCATGAAAACCATCAACTCATATCAAAAGTAGTGAGCAACCACTTTGGAAATTTCAGAATATGCTTACGATTCCTGAACTTCTCGCGGTAGCTTATAAATACACATCATCTCACCTTTCTGCATAAGTTACTTGAGCATATCGACATGAACTTATTCAAAAGTATAGTTTTCAATGAAGTATTTCATATCAGTCATATTGTACAAAACGATGACCGATGCACACAGATGATTGTTCGGTAACTTTTTGAATTCCGCCTTTCCAATTTTGCACAGGAAACTCTGCGTGATTAGTCTATCAAGAAAATCACTGCATATAAGAAGAATGGTCGCCTGTTTATCTCACTCCTGAGGATTGAGAAGTTCTAAGACTTTAAAGAGTGTCCTTGAGTTACCACTGGATCGGAAATTCAAAAAATGGCAGTCATGTGCACCTTGTGACCTTCTCAATATGTTTAAGCATTAATTGCTTGTTACCGATAGATTCAATGCTGTAAACAACAGAATATTTTAGTTGAAATATATCCGCACCAAATTTAGTAAGAATGAAGCTGAACGGTTTGGGCGTCATGTTTAACATGTTTCTCTGAGTTCTAGCCTGGATAATTCAGATAAGGTGACTTCATTGAATGCGGTCGAAAGCACATTGGACTCCAGTTGGGCGTGTTTCACGCATACCTTGCGTGCTTGGAAGTTACATACTGGCAGCAAACGAAATAGAGGATGGGAGATATTCGTAAAAGCAGTAGGGGTAGATGTGAGCGTTTCTACTGAAGACACTAGCCTCAAGCTTATTAGTCAAATCAACTTGGACAAGGTTACAAAACAATAGCTCCGTCGATGTCCATGTATGCATCGAAATCTGTTGTTCAGCGGTTCAACCGAATTTGATGGATTTTAGTTGGTTATGAACTCAGATCACAGATGCATCAATTCTAGATGACACCCAATATATTGAGGATCTCCAACGGAAGATAAATAAGATTTAATGGGTTGGGGCTGGAAATGAGGACATGGTAGCCTGTTCAATCGTGGCGAGTAATGTCCTTCTGACTACGTCAGAAATACCTGTACCTCACATGAGGTCTCTTCAAAGTGTGATGCGCACAACCGACAAGCGTTTTCGTGCGTTACATATGCGATATGTGCTTATTTTCACGAGATTTCATGAGTTGTCATCTCATACAGGTGGCTTTCGGTTCTCATCATTTCCACTCTCCATGTACGCATTTCTGAAAGAAACAGTCAAGTCTGTTGGTATGCGAGTATTGTTAGACTTCAAGTTGGCGGGGATGAAACCCTGATGTGTATCACAAATAAGGAAATGAGCGAAGTACATAATTTCTGAATCTGTTTGAAGTACGTGGAACCACGGTGAACAAAATATGAACAGAATTTCAGTAACAATAATACTTATTTCCGCCATAGTAATCTTCTTGACACCCGTAACTTTATATGTTCGATTCACAGTATGGTAGCTAGTAAGCACGACCGATGCGAAAATCATATTGGAAGTTTGGATGGTGACGGCGGTACTTTTTGAGCCATATGAATCAGGCGCGCCAAACCGCTGCTGACCCGCGCTATTCGGACCGAGTCAGTCGCAAGTGTTTAGTTGCAACAGTATCAGAAGGGAGATTTCATTTTAGTACTGAGCATGACAACGTGCACACAGCATTTGCGAATTCTATCCGGCGGACGCCTGTTTTTTATTCAAACATCAAGTATTGCTGACACCAAGAGTTTGAATTTCCATACTTTTCACACTCATATTTCGAGTAAACGGAAGTCCGAACAGTGGTCTTAAGTAGAAAACAGTTATTTTAATAACGGATATTGAAAGTGTACCAGATGACCATAATCGGTAACAACTTCAAGTAATTAGTGAGTAGATTTATTTTAAATGTATTAAGAAGCAGTTTCCTCTGGGAGTCATTTCACTAGAAAATTTACAGAGGGCGGAAAAACCGAGATGTTTTTGAGGAAATGTTTTTGGAAGATGTGAAACTACATTCAAAATTGTTTTGTTCCAACACCTTGCAAGGCGAAGACAACCAGTAAAAGTAATCGATAACCACTACAATATGACAGAAGATTCAAGGACCTACCGGAATATACATAGACATTTGGCAGCAGAGCAGGGAAAACAACTGGTGAACAGAACGTTTGGCGAAACAGAGAAGTCAAAAATTGCTTAATTCTTGACAGCATCACTGGCGGAAAACCACTTGGTAGCAGTTCAACCTTTGAATGCTTTGTAGCTGACTGAATATGCGGAATGTGATCAAGCGTGAATGATTTTCAATTTGGAAGAATGTAAATCCCCAAAATTCAGTTCAAACTGCATGCACTCTCGGTTGACTAATTAGTATCCATGATTTCTACCTACCTAAGAAGTTCCTGGTCTACCACTGACAACACAGTTACTATCTACAACCGAAACCCTTGGGCAATCTGATCATCACTCACTCGCTGTTGAGCGTTTGCATAATATCTTTCAGTCATATGCAGTGCGAGATTACTAACGTTGTGATTAACACACTGTTCTGACAAACACGAGGGTCAGAGTACAGTGTTGTTATTCATCGTGTTTCTCAGATTAGAGGAAAAACTCGGTGTGAAAAACCACGCGTGTGTGAGTATAGTAGGGTGCATCGGAATGCCCTTTATATTGATACCGTTCAATGAAGAAAAAATGTCAACATGTACGGCTGTATTGAAAGATCAATCTCGGAACCCTGATCGATTTAACGATTTAGATAAACTGGTCACCGGTTTTGGTGAAAAATAGCTGAAGTATTTTAAAATTTGCATTGCATCGTTTGCATGTTTGATTATAATAGCCCACCAAGAACAGTTTTGCCTGTTACAAAAAGTGGGCTGAAACGAAGAACACGGCAACACTTTGTAGAACGACCAGTACGGTCGTGAGTGGTAACGTAGATCGCCCATTTAATTAGGTATGTCGGGTGGTTCGTAAAACAATCACTCGAACTATCGAAGGTTGAGGATTAAATGTAGCATTCGTTGGCAGATCAAGAGATGTCTCCCTCTGTAACGGCGCCAAGTGCATGGCTGTGAGCTAATACATATGCTCACAACAGTATAGTTTCCGTTGTGCAGAGGCTGGATAGAACGTTAGTAGGAGAGACAAGAAGAATGCACGTGACCAAAGATGCACGAAATTATTAAGGACACCTTGGCCGTAATGGCACGATATCACCAGAAATAAAACATATTACCATGCTGCTGTCTTCTATTTAGCTTTTAATGGGACACTATGACTCTTAGATATAAATGCTTGTTATCTTCAGTAAGTACCGTCAGCAGCATCCAGGCTTGTAGTTAGTTAAGCAACATCAATAAAACAGAGTTCATTACATTAAATGATTTGGTAAACGGGAGCTGGCGCTTGTTCTGTGTAGTATACGTTAGGGGAGGGCAATTGTGAAGTTTTAAGGAAAAAATTGGTACACACTACAGTGTTCAGAAAGAGCCTTTCCTCTAAGCTGACAATAATATACCATGTAGTTGTCATACTGCTGCGTGTATGAGCTCTTAATCTTCATCAACAAGACGGATAAATATGAAGTGAAACAGGAGAATTAATTATGAGTTACGCACCAACGAACATATGAAGTTGTTATACATTACACGTTATAAATCTGGTTTGGAACTAAAACAAAGCCTGAGATGCTGAAACTGTCAAAACAACCAGCAAAAATGGTCAGGCTCAATTATTTAAATGAAACTTGTGACGTCGTGACCTCCGATCACGAAATGATTCGGTATTGCGGGAGTATCCTTACACCTGAAAAAGTATTCTTGAAACACGCTCGCCGTGGACTTCATTGTGATGAACGTATCAATTACACCGTGATTTTCAAGTTGCTTCTTCCTGTTTTTAGGAAACAGTCAACCAACTAGTCTAGTAATGATAAATTGCACTATACGGCTTGAATCTTTATTCTGTATTGCACAACTTGGCGTCATGAACTGGAAAATGAATGCCGAACATTTGACAGCAAATTACATTGTTTTCACAGAAGCTTCCTTGGTGTAATTAATAAGAGGTACTGGTATGTTTCAAATAATTGAAAATACCCGTAGAAATCATGTAAAACAATTTTGGTTTCAGTGAACAGAACTGTTTTCGATCAATTCTCATCTTTGGCTGGTACAATTATATAACAAATCAAGTAACAACACAGGAAGTGATTAATAGGAAAAGGTAGGAGGATAAGGCGAGTGGATACAACACAAACACAACTAAGTTGTGCTTGTGCTCACAAGATTTTAGGAAGTCAGTGTTGATTGGGGTGAGATGGGTTCAGCATACATTGGTCGCACCACTAGACGTTTATCTGAAAGAATTCGTGAACACTGCCCAGAGTGGCTTTGCTCTGAAATAACGAGGAACATTAACTCATCCATTCTGGCCCACGTAGTCGACTGTGACCGACACACGGACACGGATAGAGCGTTTCACATTGTCTACCGCGCCCCGGCCGCTGAGTCACGAAAGATCAAGTGGCGCATCCTGTCTATAGCCAAGGCGGTCGCAATTCGACTGCGTCAACCGGATTTGTGTGTTCAAAAGCAGTTCGTTCACACATTGGGATTACCGTGGCCAAATACGTACACTCAGCCCAGGGGCAGTTTGCTCCCGTCCCCCGCAACTCACCTCAATTAACAGTGACTTCGTAGAACCTTGTGGGCATAACCACAACTGAGTCATGTTTGTGTTTTACCCAATCGCTTTATCGTCGTAACATTTCTTATCAATAACTTCCTTTATTTTTACTTGAATCGATATATATATTTGTACCAGCCTAAGACGAGAATTTATCGAAAACATTTCTGTTCACTGAAACCGAAATTGTAATTAATAAGAACTAAGTGTTAGCCAAACAGTTCAAACAAGGTCATTGATCCCTTATGTTTGAGTCAGATAGATCAGCTTGCTAGGTAGTAAAAATACTAGGTCAAATTTACATAAGTAAACTCAGTGACATTTTAATAGGATTGATAAACTGGTCAGTCCCAACCACACACACATGTCTCAATCACTATGGTTATGGACCGCGTGTAAACGGCAGGCAAACGTTTAAAGAGATGCGGACGTAACGGCGGTATGTATCAACTGACCGTCGCTTCAGATTTTGGTGCCGAAAATACCTAACCTCGAAGTGGATATAGCTGTTCGTTAATTACGTTGAGACCAGCGGGAAATACAGAAGTCGAACCGAGGTGAACCTGAAATAAGCAGTTCAGTGGAGACGACTTTGAGTTAGCCAGGAGACAAATAATAAACTAACAACAATGATTGAATTCGTAAAAAAATTTGGCGTTTTCTCTGCGTTAACCTTCACTTTGCCAAGCACTGTCTGATGTATTCATGAGCACAACAAATATACCCAAAAACTGTTATTATATTTTAATCAATCATGGAAAATCGAAGTTGCGAACATTTGTTTTCTGTGGTTCCCACCAAGCTTCTGCAATACTAAGAGATTCATCAAGAGTACATATAAAGCTGGAGTATGGTCGTGAAAAGTCAGAAACTGTGGATGACTGTAATTTTGCGGGTAACCGCATACCTTGGTTTATTACAGAAGTCGAACGAATATCCAGTTGTGTTTGCCCGATGAGTAGCACCGGGTGCAGTTGTTTCTAACATCGAATTTTTATGAATACTTTGCGCATAATTACACGACTGATGCGATCCAGAAACTGAACGTTTGCGAAGAAGCTTAACTGGTTTGCAAAGTTTGACACCAGAATGTAAGAGGCAAATTTTCGGTTCAGCTGTTTTAAGGACGGCCTTTATAAGAAGAAAACCTCCGAGTTCTCTTGCAATGCGCTAAGACGTAGTGGTTTAACGTATACTGTCAAACCCCATCGGCGTTAAGTTAACAGCGAACGGGACCTATGACCGCCGAACTTGCCCAAATTTAAGATTCTCACGAAACTTCAGAAGATGCATACAAAAACTTAACACAAACGTCTATCTACAAAGGCAACAGGAAGGATAATGTATTTAGCTTCGCGGGTCTCATTTTCATAGACAATACACTTAAACAAATCACACTCGACTTTTAATAGTTCGTACATAGTGTGTAACCCATCATCATTTTCACTATAACTTCTAGGTTGAACAGAAATTTCAGTCGATTCAGATGACTAGCAGCAGATTAGTTATGACAGAACGATTTGTTTTCACTGAAACTGAATTCGGAAAGGCTTAGTAGCTCATAATAATGGAGAAAAATATCTTATGTGAGGAACAACTTAATGATTTGGAACAAAAATTAATGAAGCTTTTTATGCCACCTACTCGAAATGTCTAGAAAGGTTGGTAGTTTACGTGAATTAAATTCACAGTTTGAAATTAACCGTATTAGCTAACAGAAATTTGCATCCCGACTGAATGTCAAAAATCGATGTTTCTTTCTAAACGTGCACACCAGATGAACTTTGCTTACATACTTTGAACTCCATTGTTTAACCTTAAAGTCACACAGGTTTGTATATATACCCAAATTGTACTGTCTGTCTTTACATGTTTCCATAAGTAGCTGACCATCCCTGACACGAAAAAAGGCAAGTTGTTAAGATGATTCAATTTTTGAACGTGTTCATTTAAGTTGGCAGGCATACTAATGTATTTCCTAAACGTCTCCATGCCCTAAAAAAGCCTCTTAACTTGTGGTTGTAAAATGTAGGCTTGTTCCCACAAACTTTTGCGCAACGAACACTTTTCGCGGTATAGTGTAAGTTCCGGTCGAAACAAGAAGAATGTACACGCAATGGCTTAGCACCAAATAGTGGGCTTTCTAAACGGAGCTTGGACGGCCACTATATTAGTGATCGTAATTCTGTTGATCTTCCTCGCAAACACAAAATCTAGGTGTCAAATTGAGACCTTTCATCAAAAACATGAAACATTTCACTGAACTCACCACCCTCTCGATTGCTTTTATCAGCATGTCCTTAACTTAGAATCCAGCTTCCTGCCTTGAATGCATCACAGCTATTTTGCGATCAAATGAACGACATCTCACCAACTGTTTAGAGAGTTCACGTTTGATCCGACCACAATAGCGCTTCGAGTATCGAGCTGGGCTAAAATTTTCTCGAAATCTGCGCAATCCTCCATTCTGTCATAAGTTGAAATAAAGTCAGATGGGTTTGCTTCAAGCAATCCAATCTGTAGTTAGTTAATTTTCATCACTGGGGGCAACCAAAAATTCTTAATGAACTAACCACACTAAACACCAGCCACGGTTCCAGCAGGGACCATAAGATCTTTTCTCAGTATAATATGAAGCGCTTCAGGAGAAATGGTTAACAGCTGTTTGATGAGGTGTCCACCGATTTGGAACACATTGCGCCAGACCGTTAACTGTGAAGTAGAATCTTCTCATCGTTTGAACTTCCATTGTACATGTTTGAGAACCTGTCCTAACACTGATCGAATCAATAAAATCGCCGTTCCTATGCCAATCTCAAAATTCCTATATTAAACTGATTTCTTTCCAACCTGAACTGCTGTCTTACCAATCGCACTTGTTGCCAGCTTCCATTTCTAAACGAAAACACGACGGAGCGTTCAATGAATCAACTCTTTCCCGCCAGACAGGCGAAATCTCTGTAACTGTTCAAACCTCTTGCATCTATAACACACTTCGCCCTGGTTGCTCTCCATTATTTTCACATTTACAGTCACATTTCTTGAGTCCACTTCCCACTACGAGTTGCTGGTAGTTTGGTTAATTTTCTCCGTTTGTTTGTAACTCGTTGACCTTTGAGAAGCCCTCGGGGAAAGTGAAGAAAACTACTGAATAGCCTCAGAAATCCCCGCTCAAACCACTTCATTTCGGGTGCCTCTCCAACCCTGGCAAGGCTATTCACAGCGCTGTCGATAGTGACACGTCGTTAACGACAAGGTCACCCAAAGGCAGAGCCGGACTCCTATCAACCGGTGTACTGCCTGTTGGCGATTAGTGGGGCTGTCAAATCTCACGATCAACGCTCCCTTGCAACGGCTTGCCCACGCTTCACACGGTTCCTTTGTGCTGCCTTCATCACAGCACGATTAGCCACGACTTTATTACCTTGATCGCAGGAGGCTCCAAACGTCCAATGATTGAGACCACGAGCTGCTTATCGTCAGTGCCGGTCGGAACGTTAACTGCTGTGGGGCAACAACACGGACGTTACAGTGGTTATTTACTTTAAAACCGACGCAGGTGTTGTGTGCTTCAACACCGCCTCGAACATGACCATCCACTTACACATAAACACAATCCCTGGACGTCGTTGCTAGCAACGCTAAGTTCGTGTAGGCGAAATAAATACTTTTTGCTTGAGTGCGCTCCAATCTTCCTTTTCCTAATATCCCCGGCTTAATTTAACACCAACGTAAATGCATTTCCACGGTCACTCACAGTTATCGTGGTGTGTTGTCGTCTCGCTTGTGTAAGGAATGCAAACAACACCGCTGATCCACTCAGCGACAGTTACATACGTTCTGAGTTAGTTCAAGCGTCCAAGTTGTGTGCGTCGCGGTGTATGGTAATCAAAATGACAGAAGCGACATTTTGGCCTACCAGTCAATCATCATCTAAAAATGGGTCAAACAAATCGCTGGCGGACTGTGATCGAGTACGTACGACAACGACAACATCCGAATAGTTGCGTAACCAGAATCCACCTGAGATGTTGAAATGACGAAGCAAAATGTGATTCTTAGTAACGGTTGAAAACGTACTGGTAATTCAAGGGTCAAACAAAATTCATAACATAGTCGTGTGATGACAACCTACCGTAGTACATACGCCGTGCTCTTTAACATATTTTTTGAATGTTCTCGTTTATTTTAGCAAAACAGTTGGCAACACACACGAGCTTATACGTACAACCGGACAAGCATACACCATGATGAGACGCAGTGCGCTTATTATTTTCATCCTAATTTCTTTGTACCAGTCAACGACAGGTAGGTTGCTTGAATTTTCAACGTTAATATCATGAAATTTCCACTCACTCTTCACAGAGCAAATACACAGGTAGTTATTGAGCGTCTTTTTAGAAAGCAAGCCGTCGCAATTTAACACTGGCTCCCTATTTTATTAGATTCTGATAGAGTTACTTTCGAGGGAACTTGTAGGTTATTAGTTAGAGCCTCATGGAACATATTCGCAGTGCTTATAAATGTGAACAACCACTTTTTGGACTCCGGCTGTTCCTCTAGCGAAATGATGTCGGTGACAATTGCTCACCAATCTCTTATTCCTTACTAGTGAAACTGGAATATTACGGTGGACGTGTAGAGAACTTGTTGGCTGACTTCCTGATTTATTCTTTATTGGTGTTTTAGTTTTCGAATTTTGTTGAAGTTAATTTTACTGATTGTTAAAAACCACCTTCAAGCTATCGTGTGTTTCCGTGTGCCTTAAGGGTTTTCTCTAGTTATTCACATACACAATAAAATGGTGCTTACTTGTTGAGTTTGAACGCTAGGATGTTTTACCTAACTTCCGCTTGCAAAGCAAGAATTTATGCTGTTTTTTATATGCTCGTTGTATCCGTCCACTTATTACAGGCAGGTAATGCGCAACATTCAGGTTGCAACGTTGCTTTTCCTCTCGAAATGTGTACTGAACCGACATATTTTTGAATGTGTTTTCCTCAGATGCATCATGAGTGAATCTTCGTGACTGAACTCCCTACTACAAGGGCACCTTTTATGTTCTGCGTTCCATATTTTCGGTTTCAACAAATAAGACAAATATTTTATTAACTTGAAGGTCACACTGTGGCAATGATTTAAAATGTCGTCTCTATTTCATATATCATACTTTGCGCAAAACACTCACAGGTACACTTCAACACAACCATAGCACACCATGAGATTCAGCAGTTCAATTCTTCGGTGAACAGACCTGTGGGTTATGACTGCGTAATTAGGTGACCGATAGCACAATTACTGCAATGTTTGACGATTAAGCTCGATCGGTTGAACAGCAAACTTCTGAGGTTCCCGATACAAGTCAGGACTATTCTCAATCATGCAGCAAGCATAAAATATTCTTCGAGTTACTATGAACTAAAATACTCATGAGGTGCCTACTTTTTAAGCCAAAAAACAAAATATCATTAGTTTCCAGGTTGCTGCGAGGTATTTTATAAACGCAATCTTTCTGGGTGCTCGCACTCATCGATGTTTGGATAAACGACAACGTTAGTACGAACCAGCCAGGCGCTTCATTAGTGCACAACAATATGCGGAATTTTGTTAATTAAAGTGTTTTATGCTTGCCTTTGAGTGAGTCTATTTTCAAAGACGGTTTTACGTTCATTAGTACTGTGAAGGATGCACATAATAAGTTCATAATGCTTCATCTCAGAGAAAAGCGTTGGCCGATTTGCTTGAGCGCATTCGAATTAATACGGGTTTTTCTTGAATTAATTCGTATTACATTCTACTGCAGTTTATTTATTTCGTCTGTTCTGGTAGCGTTCTCCGCATAAATCTTCAACCACTTTCAGGGCCTCTCAATATGACCGTTTGTTTTCAAATTCACGCTTAACTGCTCAACGGGCCTACCTCCGTCATGTATTTAATTTGCATTTGCATCATCGACGAAGATTATTTCAGGAATAAGTTGCATACCGTTAGTGCATACCTGACGCAGAGGCTTACCAGCCTAGGCTCACTGGAACCCTGACACTTCCTGGTTTCTTCATCGGTATTTTGCAACTAATGTGGTAGTGAACGTTTCATGGTCACGACTACCGATATCAAAAAGCAGTTGTCATAGACAACGCACTTTGGATGAGTGATGAGAGGTTTTGTTTGGTACGGCTCAAACGTCATTTGAAGCTGCTGACAGATATCACTTTCTTGTAGGTATA
Source organism: Paragonimus westermani (assembly GCA_008508345.1). Lineage (NCBI taxonomy): Eukaryota > Metazoa > Platyhelminthes > Trematoda > Plagiorchiida > Troglotrematidae > Paragonimus > Paragonimus westermani. The sequence goes on from QNGE01003122.1 coordinate 59,513, forward strand.
CTGGGAATCACTGTCAAAACGAAACATTGACCCGAACGACACTCTCTATAGGTTAATTCTATAACACCTTAACTTGTGGAGGCTTTGGGGTGACCGCGTCGGTCACTGCTCCCTTTAATCTATGCCAGCATGGTGTCTTGATCATACTTCCACATCGTACGTCAGTCGTGCATAATGTGAGTTCAACGACATAACGGTCAACATCCTTTCTGCCTTCCAAATTCACTTCATGCGCCACATTGTTCATATTGACAGAGTGTATTCTTCCGGATCTGAGTACTGATGGTTGGGAACAGTGGTGTTGTTTGTAGCTCGGGTTGATGGTTTTGGTATTGATATGTTCGCCGAGCTTGGCATTTAGGTTGCAGACGTTTCAGCACCAGGCGAGGTGACATGATCAGTGCGTAAGTGTTTCAGCGTATATTTTTAAACACTTACGCACTGATGATATCACCTCGCCTGGTGATGAAACGTTCGCAACCTAAATGCCAAGCTCGGCGAACATATCAATACCAAAAGGATCTGAGTACATTTGTCGTGTTGGGACATTTTCAAATGTCCACGTACATTTTGACATATAGAAGAAGATCATTTGTACCATGAAACATACAAATTCTTACACATTTGCTCTCATAATTCTAGGAGGCTGGAACATGAAACTGACTTCTGTCAACCCGCTGAAAAACAGTACAAGTGAGGTTTTCTCTCTTCTGTATTGATGCAATGACAATCAAAAGCTGCAATATATAATAGCAATTGCGTGAGCAAAAGTGCAAATTTTTAAAGCAGTTTTAACTTTTGGATTTGAAGTAAACTCCTTTTCCTGTCAGATGTTTGCCATAATGCACTGTCTAACTATCTGTGCATACGTCATATAGAGGCACCCGTGTTAATGACAACCACCACAGTGCTTATGAAGTATATGGGTTTCATAGCTCTTAAATCCAATTACAAGCTAAACATTCTCTAAAAAGCTAACCATTAAAGGCCAAATAATACCCATTTTGTGATCGTTGCCTTCATAATCTATACAATTGACATATACTACCATGGAAATATAAAATTTTATTAAAGTGGATAGCTCTGTCGGCAAAATTCATTTTGACATATATTGAAGAAACGAACTAGTTTTTTCGTCATTGTAACTTGCGACCGTTACGTAATCAAGAGTTACATGTCTTTCATTTCACCGTCGCCAAATTTTCACCAACTGGATAGAATGCGCGTGTTCACAATGAGATGAACATAAATGGTTGAATTCAGAACACACCATTTTTTGGTCATGCACGTATTACCTCACGTGACACGACTATTGACTCACTAATGTGCCACACGTGCTTCGTAACCTTGGTATGTCAAATGTCAGTATCAGTAGAATCTTACTACATTGTTCAAATAACGATAGCGGTTTGAGGCCAACTGAACCTGAAGGAACAAATTCCTGTTTTCGACTGGGTGAACTGCGGCAAATGGAATCCCTGAGAATTGAAAGCAACAAGTAAAACAAAGGTTAAGCTAAACATTTTTAGTTGCATCATCTAATTCAACTGTTATGATAGCTCAATTAGGTGAAAATTTGATTGTCTGTTATAAGCATACACAATGCTATCAATCAAACCCAGATGGCCAGATTGTCAAATGCACCAAAATATTCACCATTATGTGGATGTTCCACTCGTTCTGATGCACTATGACCCAAACACGACCTTGATCGTCTTGAAGATGGAAAACCGTTCAAATTTCAACACTGTACAAATGCATGGCCAGCTTGTATTTATCGGTACGAATTTACTCATGTGAAGAGATACATTGCATTGCAATGTACACAAGAAACATTTTCATTCAACTCAGATGTTCTGGGAAACGTTTTTGCACAAGCGTGGCAGTTAGTGCAAATTACACGGTAGAAAATTATCAGAAAATGGTAAAAATGTGCAGTCATTTTGAGGGGGAATATTTTCATCATTTTAAAGTACGTTGTCCATTTTGATGTCTCATTATGCATCCTTCAGGTGTCCTCATTGAGGCAGTTACATACGTGAATAAACAACCGCTACCTTGGAACCAGAAATTCAGTAATTCCTCCAGCAGTGATTTCAAACTTTTGAATGGTTCAATATGTCTTACGGTAAGACAAATTTTGCTGGAACTGGTGCGTCTAATTAGATAACAATTTTGTAGTAAACGTCAGTATGAATGGTTGTAAGCACCACAGAGTTAATTACTGAGTGCCGTCAACAATTTGAATGTGTATCGTAGTTTAGCGTGACTAGCACTCCTGAAATCAAGCTCGCCGCTTATATATTTGTCTGGCCTAGTCCATGTGCGTTCTATGTTCACGTGTCTAACTCTTCACCCATGATTGTTCGGCTTGCCACGGTTCTAACTGTTAGGTATCCAAGTTATTTTCGATTTGTCTGAATTTACTTTACATGAAAATGTTCCAAATTAGTGGCAAGAATTCTAACGTTTCTTATAGTGGTTCTAGAAAACTATCGAGATGTCACAGTTTTTGTAGCAAGAATGTTAATTGCTTCATACCCATGGAATTTCCAAAACACTGAGATTACATGGGCAGTTTGTGTCAATTATAATGTCCTATTTCATGTCAGACTTGAAAAAACGGATTCCGAAAGTGAAAAGACTAAACCGGACATTTTGGTATCCAGCAAATTAAAATATTTCCTCCGGAAAAGCAAAAAAGGCGATCAAGCATTTGGACATATTCAACTTTACTTTCGGTAACCAGTTGAATTACGCTACGAAACTCGACAGCCTAATAGCTAAAGAAATGTCTTCTGAGTGGAGGAAATAGAGGCGGTTTGAGGATTATGAACTCCAGCTGGTACTTTGATTTCAAGGTTAGCTTCAACGCGGGCGTTAACTGAAGTCCAAAGCCATCCGTTTCTTGGAACATAGGGAACAAACTGTGCATAAACAGCTCCGCAGTGGGCATTCGGAATAAATGATTTATATTTGCTGGAATTGTGTCGATAAGAAATTTTTCGTGAGCCGGTGTCGACGTAAAGTGCTCCAGTTATTTTTTCTAAGGTACGGCGGCAAACAGGATCCTAGGGCTATTGTGTACAGCGGTGGGCTGATTAACATAGAAATTTGTCAGACCTAAGTGCACGAGAATATATGGACACATCTAGTGCAGAAGTGTGTGTAGCTTGCTTTCCTGCACCCACCAATCAGATGCAAGTTAATAACTACAAGTCCAGCGGCGATTTCTAAGATCTAGGACTTACTCAGAAAGGGCAAATCGCCTCACGTGATTGATATATATATATAGGCTGGTGATTGTTCTCAGAGAACCGCACGTTTTGGAACGGACTGGCCACAACTAATCGTTTTTCAGTACTATGGATGATTTAGACAAATCGTCCATAGTGTGAGTGATCAAGTAAGTATGAAAGTGGGTCAACTTATGGTTTATAACAATCAATCCAAAAACCCAAATACAAATATCCGTCCACTTAGTATACATCATAAGTCGGTTTCGTTTCATCAAAATTTCCAGAGAAGTGTCTGCTAATGAAGTGAACTAATTAACCGTTGTAACTAGGCTGTGCTTTCTCTGTTTTGTCATAACAACACCAATCAGACATCTAATATACTGACTTGTCTATCTTAAATAAAGAAACTCTTCATCATTTGCTTCGTGGTGATGTTAGTCCAAAAGACTTATGGTGAGTACCAGTTATTCATCAAATAGTCATTTCTTGTTTGTTCTCAGACGTTGACTTTATTCGTTTATTCCATCGCCAACTGAATAAAGACCAACTCAAAAATGGTACCCGATTAATTTTGAATCACATTAATAGCAGTTAAGTTTTTCACCTTGTCAGGTCAGGTCATTGAAGAACTCTAAGCATCCGAAGAGGTGATTTATCCGCCGTTTTCCATAATCACTTTTCCAGTAGCTGAGAGGTCCTTAACTGAATCACCTGAGTAATAAAGTAATGATAATAACCGCCAACCTCCGTGAAAAGATTAACTAAAGGTTGTACGCACTAGCAGGTCGAGTCACTTTCCTGCTCTGGTTAAATATTCAGTGGATATCGAACCTTTGGTCATCGCACCTCAGTGTGACAGTTGGGTCGGCTGGTGAGCATCAAGATAGTTTGCTTCATAAGAATTAGATGACTACGGCGAACAGTCATTGCTGCCGCAATCTTATGCCTCAGGAAACCCTTACTCGAATTCTGATCCTAGTTGTATTGAGAAACTGCATTAGTGGCGGAATCCAAGGAGAAGCAAAACCGTAAAACGATCCCACGAGACCTACTGAGTCATCGCCCTAGCTAAGTTTGATCAGCACATCAATGAACAGACATGTTACCCAACCGTAATTCTTTGGTTAATGACCTGCACAACACAATCACTGTACATCATCAAGAGAATCTAATCAGAAGCTGATTGTTAGGGTTGTTAAAAAGTGGCTTTGTAAAATGATAATACGCCCGAATTGGTTTGATTGGATTAATAGGGTGCGAACACAAAAGAGGGATTCATGGCTGAGACGACTGGGAGGACAACCTTGAGTGTTGTCAATGCAAAGTATGATAGAGCGTTTTTAAATGACAGATGAGGGATGATTGAAAACACGTTTACCATCCTGCATAAAGTTGGTAATAAACAGTACGCGGAGGTCTTATGAAGCTTTGTGCACAGGTGTTGGTTCTTGTGCTAGATAACTTAAGAAGTTGACTAGTGTCGTGGGATTTTTAATGTCAAATGGTACTCATCGATCATAGACGCAAGTTTTTTTGATGCGTAAATTTACGTCTCACTGCAGACACATCTGGCGATATCCGCTGACAAACGGTTGTCAACTTGCTGGATAGACTGCACACTGAAATCTGCAAGAAAAGGATCTACCATAATAAAATCTGCGATTTTTTTCGACAAGCAACGAATGGATAAGCAACATGTGGATTACAAATCAAAAGAGTTTTTGAAAAATATTTCGTTATTGCTCAGAAATTTTTCGGAGCATGGATCATCGAAAAATATTCCATATGCGGGAATAATCAAAACCGTTACGGGTAGGTGGTTTAGTAAAATATATTCAGTTTGCACATCATTTTCACCTCAAACAAATAAACCATGACCACGCTTGCAATCTTTCTTGGCTTGCCTTCTCATCCAACTTTCAGCGAACGTTCCGGTCATATATACTGCGCACTGGACTATGGTCGCTCTTGGGGCCGCAGCAAATCTTGTCAGGTTGTTTTGAAATACAAACACTGCGCACTGTTTGACAACCTTGTGATGTAATACATGTGTCCTTGCGATGTTTGGCTGTGATAAGTTGAATAATATACCCGTATCATTTATCGTCAGGACTAGGTATGAAACAACTTCCCCGTTTTGGATTCTCCCAACAAGTCTTTCTATTGTGGCTTTTCGTGCATTTCTCCCGCCGTTTACTAAGTAACAGAAGGGAATAAAGTTTCCAAAGCTTCTGCGTTTAAAAACACAGACATCCGAAATTCCCTCCTGCAAATCTTCACATTTGTGCTAATCGTCTTGGATAAGGTTACCATCGAGCAAATTGGAGCTTTCAGATATTACTAATTCAACACACTGTCTTCTTACAGTATGTATCTGATCTCTTGGGTTTTTGAAGCACTTATGGGTTACACAAAAATCGGTCAGATGAACAAGGTGACTACTCCTAAAACCTTGGAACAGTGATCCGTCAATACGTGTATCTTCAGTTTTGGCTTGGTCTCAGACTACTTGCTAAGAATCAAAATCCAACGAAGCCATCCAGTTCTATTACAAATCTAAAGGTAAGCGCAACAACTTCCAACACCGCAGGTTTATCTACTCTGAAGTGGAAATTTGGGAATATTTTATTTAGAAGTGAAGATATTGTGTTTTCCTGAATCATTGAAGGCTTGCGCTTCCAGTTATCAATCTAAGCGCTTTAACTTCAGTTTGGTCTATCCGCGTGAACTGAATATTACCTTCAGCCACCCGATTCATCGTGAGGATGGAATGCTAGTTAGGTGCAAAGTGAGGATTGTAAACAATTGTCAGTAACAACCACTAGGGTGCGGTGGTTTAATCTGCAAGAAATACTGAACTACCAGCAACTGCATTCGCCAAGGTGTCCGCATACTGTCTCCGCTCGATACTGTACTGCCATTTCTATTAATTTTAGTAGATCTCGCAGGATTTCGTGCTCACTGTTTCTCAGGGTTGACACCGAAGCCTAAGACATTTGAAATGGTTTGAATGACCAATCAGAAAGTGGATTTTATGCCGAATTTGTAAATCACCTCCTGCTGCAATCAACTGCTCTACCGGGAAACTATTGTGAACGTAACCCCGGTGTACCTCGTGAGACGCGTTGATTGTCCCGCGCTGAAACAAATGATTCGTTATTACAGTCGCCTATTGCAACTACCTACATCATCAGTTCCACCTCGTCCGGCATACCCTTCAAGTCACCATAAGTCCAAAACTGTGTCAAGTTTCTAACACACGAGGAATTATAAGAAAACGTTTGTTTCGCCTTATCTAATAAGTGAAGGGAAAACTCGGTTATACTTTTGCCAGTACTTTCATTGTTATTGCTGGCGCCCCAAGACTTGGATTTTAAAGGCTCAGCATGACCACTTGAGAGTGGACGGTAAAGATATGTTCGAATATGCCATCATTTGGGTCTCGTTGTCGAAGAAAATGGTTTATGAAAAGCTATGCCAGATAGAGTTGTGCTGTGGTGAAACTGCATACTTGCGGACCTGGTTCTCCTCTTTCTACTGAGCGCGGTCCAGCTCACACAGTACGCGCAATTAACCATGGAGAAAGCGGCTATGATAAGCGCCTAAAGTATATGTGCACACGTTGAACATGAGCAGTCTCATGTCCTCGCCTGAATTCTTGGTTTAAACGTCGATGGGTAACTGCTTTCCAGAACCCTTGCGTGGCTGATACCTGAACATTCTCTCTAAAACTGTTGAAAGAAAAGTGTAAAATACATAAGTGGAAGGCGCGCGCGATCTGTGACCATGAAGTGGGATTCATTTTACCTCAAAGAGTTATGCTGTTTGAATTGTTGTGGAAATTCCTGGACACTGCATGTTCATGCTAACCGAGATAACCGCATTCAAACTTGCGTTCGATTCACAGGCTTCCGCTTATCAACGTGAATAAATCCTCTGACGAATTGGTGCTCCCTGCCAAATAATACACGCTGTATGTGGCTGACCGGTATTGCATGTAGTTAACAGTTTAATTCGGAAGGCAGTTTAGAAAAACATTTGTTCTTGGAAAGCGACAACCGTGCGGCATTTCGTTTGATCACATTACGGGCAAAACTGCCGACAAAATTTTAGGTAGCAGGCAATTTCTTCACCTGGGTGTTAAAGGTCAGTTTATGAGCAAGGCGTGCACATCTGCATAATCTCGGGATCAGTGGAAAGTGACTGACCAGATAATTCATTTGAAGGTGCCTATATTCTAAGTGACACCGGGCGTAGTATGATTGTAAGTGCGCAGAAGCTCGCAACTGCGTAATCGTTTAAGCCTGTTCGAAGCTAGTTGACGAAGACATATAGCTAGCAGGAATGTACCGTATTAGATTGCTCACTGACTGGGCAACTTCAGCATGGCAGCGTCAGTTGGCGCAGGTACTCCGGTTATTATACGAGATTATGGAGGTGACGACATGGGTAAGTTCGCCAATCCTGAAACATGAATAATTAGTTGAGGGCAGAAAAGTCAAAAGTTCCTGTTCACAGGAGAAAAGGAACGGCTTCCGGAGGAGTCGTACAATGCGCCAGATCAGTGGTTGTTTCCCCAACTTCTCGAATGTGACACTGTTGACTCAGAGTTTGACAACTCACGGAACACGGTTAAATGTGTTATGCATGATCTGTTGCAGTCATTTTTCCATGATGTGTCCATTGTTAATGTGCTAATTGCGATATTTCTGGATCACAAAGTTTCCTGAAGTATTTTAAAGCTTTCAACTGGAAGCGGCAACAACACAGCAGCTCATCCAGACAAACCTCAGACGTGAATTCCGATGAGGTGAGTATCCACAGGACTGCTAAGATACCGTTGAATCTCTAACCCAGACGATAATAAAGTTAAAAATTCATCACAAATGTTCACATGGCCAGTTGATTTTTGTGACGATGGAGGGAAACTGTTAGTTCAGTGTATGATCCCGATTTATATACCAGGCCCAGCTATCGATTTGCGTTGTATGCAAATATTTGATGCGTGGAAAAACGGTGCTGCGTCCGCAATAAGCGACGTTTTGTGTCTTGCTTCCTGTGGAATACTTCTTTTTGTAGTGCGTCCTCTCATATCTACATGGCCCGCATCTTTCGAAGTGGGTGATGGTTGGATTAAGAAAATACGTGGTAGGTGTATGCCAAAAACTGCTAATACATAACAGGCGTTTTTGACTTAGCAGTTGAGTTCAAACAAACCGATTCAGCCTTTCAATGACGGTGATGAAACCGTATATTTTATTATCTTTTATTGAAAATGACAATAAAATTCAACCGACTGCAAGATGTTTTCTCGCCCGTTGAGCTTGATCGTCTCTAGTTTGAATTGCTAACTGTTCCCGTTCAAAACTACGTTGTAGTTAAGAAAATAAACAAGAACTTACTCGGACAGTTAGTGCATTGGTAAGTGGTGCTAGCGATGTGAGATTCTTCACTGAAATTAGGTTTTACAGCTTTATATGAAGGTGAGTTATCGAAGGTGTTGTTGACAGGCACAAGGTGGAATATATGCAGATTTGCAGAAATCAGGAATCACACTTTCCGAGAAATATCTCACACTGCCAGGTAAACCAAGAAAATGTCCATCCACCTTCAAAACGTTATGACACAATCCGGATAAAACTTTCAGATTCCATGTACGGCGCTCACCAGCGGATGCACTTAGTTTCAGGGAACACCTGTGGATACTCAGCTCTTCAAATTTACCTAGAGGTCTTCAATCTGCTTTGATTAACCGTTCTGAGCCGTTTTTGTTAATGGAGATTTTGAGTATGTAACAGTTACTGTTACCGTTCTTATTCTAGTCGTGAACCTGTTATTACACGTGAGCGCACGTGTTTAAGTGTTGTGTCACCCGACGATAGGAAAAATACTGGAGAACCGGGAGTAATAAGTCTGACCCAGAATAATCTGTTTTATGATTATCTGATAAGATTTTAAATATGGCTACCACCACTATTCACTAGTGATTTCTAATAGATGGATGTATTTACGGATGGTTCGCATCGAGTCTGTGGACGTAACAATGAAACTTGTTTCGTATTCCATGTCTTCTGTTTCTTCGTACGTATCCTACCGATTTCAGCGAGTGAGGTGACGGTGAAATTGGATTGATTCTTAACTGCCGGTAATGAACCGTAGTAGAATCGGTATGTATTACTGACATGGATAGGTATAGTTAAATCATTATTTCGAGTCTCACCACTGCTGCACACAAAAACCAACTAAGCATTAAGCAAGTCTAGTTTTAAATGTACATTTCATAAAGTTTTCATTGCACACTAACTGTTCACTCCAAATTGGTAATCACACGCTCTTTAAAAAGTAGAAAATTATGATAGATGGGAAAAAATGAAAGGGAACTGCAAACACAAGCCATTCACAGTTACACATTGAAACCATTTCTGAAGCACACTAACCACAACACAATACCACGAAAAAACAATTTCCCGCAGTGCTCTACTCGTTGACATCTTAGAAGTGGATACTTCCGTAATCTGAAATTAAAAATCCGTGAAAGACTTACCGAGGCAAGATCAGACTGTGACTGCCTCCGTCACTACATGTCAGCGTAAGGAAGCAGGGTAAGGCATGTCAATCGAAATGTCGCCGAAATTTACGACGCTTGAAGACTAACGATCCTTGTAACGTAAATCCGCAGCGCTCAGAGTTATGCAAGGTCTGTCCATTCCCAAGGTGCACCAGCGCACTTCATCATCATTAGAGCGGTGGACTCTCTACAGGCAGCTTTTGATCGGTGTAGACCTCTATCTGAACATGCACTCATGTTGTTTTTGTACTGTTTAACTCAGTTCAACTAATTGTGTTACCCAATTTCAACACGCTCCCCTGTCACTTCAACATTTTTTAGAGAAAAGACTTGATTTACTGCAACTTCTGGTCGGTTGTATTACGTACTGGGATTCTTACAATCTATCCCACACAACACTGACTAAATGTAAACTGTTCCTATGCACACTTTTCTCCATTAATTTCTCACTGTGTCCGATGAAACCTTCTCGATCAAGATAGGTAGGAAAATACAGTTATCTATATGCTGACAGAACTAAGTTTTTTAAGGTGATAAACAAATTGATTCCAAAACACACTATTCTCAAGAAACAATTTTAAAAATTTAAAACAAGTCACGACCTTCATGAAGTTAGATAAAACAATTAGAAGGACTAAATTAAGCTGTTCTCCTCGAGGAAGCAGTTCGTTACTTCTCAACACCCTTGAGCTCGTAACCAATGTTGAACAGCTCAAAATTCCGTATGAAGTAAGTCGTGGCATAGTAAATTATACTGATGAGCACGAAAACGGAGATAAAAAAATTCGAGATAATTGACCGCAGGTTATCTGCAGCTTCAACATAAACAATTTTGGAACACATGGAGGGTTTGTACGTTTAGTTAATCGCCGTTTGGTGAATTTGAATGTGACATAATTCCCATAAGGTTTGGATAGATTTATCACGAACCCGCCATAAGAAACGTTAACGCATATTCAAAAGAAAGCTATCCTTCCGGGGTTGACGTTCGCCATATTACCGAGGAAATCTGAAGAATTTGCCCACAAGCTCAGTGCGAAAATCCTTATGATTAACTTCTCCGGCATTTGCCAACTTCCGAGGAAAATCAGAGATGGCTGAAAGGGAAACTAAACGATGTGGCCTACCCACATTTACACAAGGAAGGAAGGCGTGAAATGCACCTGCACCGAAACTGCAATAATTTTGGACAACGTGAAACGGAAATATAACTTGGCAGTGTTAAATCCAAACAAATACTTCCGGGTCATTGAGAAAAAATAGTTATGCAGAAAATGCCTTAAACTCTAAATGACACTCAGGAGATTTTACTGGGTAAATCCAACAGCCTCCAACCTTTGTACAGGGACCTCTGACATATTAAAAAATTGACGATAAACTTTACGGCTCATGTTGATCAGTACGATTTGTTGAAACCGATGGACACACGTGCGCTGTGCACGTTCCTACTGCCCCAAACCCACAAACCCAGTGTCACTTCCTCCCGCTATATGATTTTGCAATGAGCCGAAACACGAACTAGACCGTTGGCTAGCTGATTTGCCTGAAATGAACGGAAAGGTGTCTGGTAAGGTCGTTCAATGTTTTGGTTTTGAACCTGTGAATTGTATAGATAATTCTCATACTCGCGTTCAATTTATGTCAGTTTAATTTTAGGCATTTGACCACAAATATTCCACCTCATGAAAAAAATTACATCATTCGCCAAGTTTTTCGGAGTACCGCTGTTCCAATTTACATTCACGCAGTTGAAATGAAATCACTATTACCTTTGTGAACATATACTTTGAAGTTCGATTTCAAAAATTTCACTTTTCACCAATTGGACAGCCTGGCAGCCTATCAGGTTCGCTGTTAGTAGATTTGTACGTAGCCAAACCTGTATTCCATACTATGTGAAATTCTGTCAAAATCGAGCTCGCGGGAATTGTTTGTCTCGTGTGACGGCCTCACGGCAGGATATTGTTCAATTTGCTAGGCGTTAGCGAATAGTCATTCCCCTTGGTGCATCACGAAGACGTGCGTAACGAAACCTGAGCAAGTATTGTTAGAGTGATTAGGACTGAGAACCATGCTAAATGATGAACAAGGTAAGGTATTCTTGAAACCGACACTGGCGTTGCTGACAGATGCTGGCCGCTGGGTTGAGGGATGATATTATCAACATAGCCCCTTTAATAATTCACATTTTTTCAAGCATGCGGCAAATCGCGGTCAACTTCGGAGCATGTTGCAAACTGGATACGACATGCTAAAGAAGCGAGTGACCGGAAGGCATGATTACCGAGTTCTATGAGTTAATTATGCAACAGCTGTCAACAAGTCTACTAAAGTTGAGGCGGTGTGTTTTTATAATGTTTTGACTGAACGAACAGCGACCTGTCAGCATCGGACGAGACCACTCGAATCCCTATGGGCACCTACTTGGACGGAGCTGTTTATACGATCTGAACTGCTCTACCTAGTGCAATATGAGAGTAGCCTGATCAGAAAGTCTCTACAGAGAACTCGTATACTAGGCAATGAAAACAATCAATCGTTAGTGTCCAGCATAATGACGGATACTCCGCAGATCGGTGGGTACTTTGCATAATTTTAATAGGAATACGTGTCGACGATAATGAAGACAGTGCACTTATGACTTTCGTTTTTCTCTGTGTCAGCTGGTAAACACTGCCAAATAGGTGTTTATCAGCTTTGGTAGTCAAAATGTAAGACGTCAAAGTTGGATATAATGTGGCAAACCAGAACACGCTCAACCCATCGACCGCAGACAAACGGTCTACGTCTGTCACACCCTAAATTTTATACAGATATTTGTTTAGTTTTATTGAGAACCATATAGAGAAGACAAACCAACAGCTAACTGCTCCAACCAAACAGCATGTATTCAAGCGGTTGGAACCACAGCTATGAATTCCAATCGCCTGTATAGAGGCTGACAGATGGCATCCAGTATCAGTTGTAGGAGACATATTTCCGAACAGGACACAGAGTGAAGGTCACTGACACATCCTCTGTAGCTTTTTGGAACAGCCCGTATGGCAAACTCCAGTCCTCTGGGACTCTGGCTATCAAACTTCAAAACATGCCTCGTAGTTTGTTGATGTTGGAGATATCCTGGTAGCTAGTAATATTAAGTTTTCGATTGTCATTTTTGTGTCTGTCTGTCTGTCTAAATGCCTAAGTCATGATTTCCGCCCTATGGAACTTTGAGTCTTGTTTGAAATCAGTTGCACGCTAAACTGTGTTAAGAACGAAAGAACGGTTACTCCGGAAATCGTTGCACTAAGTAAAAGTGGTCTGGGTTAAGCCACTATTCACACTTTACATGCAATAACATTTCATATATCTAACAATGAATAATTAAACGGTTTAGAAATTCACTGACTTTACTTCGTTTGACTGAAGTATGCTTTGATGCGATATATCTGCAACAGTTGCTAATAAACAGAATTAAGTGAATAAGGATTTATATTATATGCTCCGAGTTGATTTGGTGCAGCCAGTTTGAGAGGGTATTTTAGTGAATGCTACTAATTCAGTGTCACGTTTGCATTCAGCCAAACATGGTGTGAAACCAATTCAGCAGAATTAAGTCCACCGAAAATATCTGTCGTAGCTCAGTCTAAACTCGTAGACCACTTGGTCATGTTGGAGAGTTCTTGCACTAATGTAACTGAGCAATGAGTCGGACGCAACAAAAGGCGTGAGTGAGACTTGTGGTTGGTGAAAAACTGACGATGAAAATATAGGAGGGAACGGTTACTTTTTTTGAGATTTCACGAATGACTTCTATGCGTTGACGCCATCCGGTTTTTAGCCCCCCCCCACCCCACCCCACGTTTAGGTGCACATTATTAATTTTATTCCTGAAAACCAGTAGGCTCACGCACCCGTCTTGGAGACCAACCCAGAACAAATACTCTGGATCACACGATTATAAATACGAACCATTCTGAGGCAAAATAGGGATTCCATCGATTTTTATTCTGAAAGACCAGATCATAATTATTGTAACTTATGATGCCCTAATGATCGGCATTGCAATACTGAAATATAAACCCAAGATTTCTGTGTCACTGCAATATTTTTTGGAGGCCAGCTTATTGAAAAGCAGCCACGGAAAAACGCTTATATTGAGACTCCTCGATAAAACAATGTCAAACGGATGCAACGCAACAAAGCACACGAAATCTTGTTCCAAACTCTGCCTACAAACCACTTGCACTAAGCAGGTACCGTGTTTTCAATAGTGTTTCACACCAGGTGTCAAAATAACTGTAAATATGACATAATGAGTGGTCACTGATCTCTGAAATGAAGTGAATCTTCAAAAAAAAAATCGTCATGGAACTGCAACTGGCAAACACTTTTTCGGTTAAATTTGTTTTAGAATTCTAGTTTTGGGCGTAGATAACCTGAAAACCTTGCTCGAGGTGAAGATATTTAATTATCTGCTGAGTCTATCTAGTTATCTCACGATGATCATAGTTCTTTATAAATTTTATAGTAGCTTCTGCTTTTACGAATTTTGGACAGGTGTGACACGACGAACAGAATATCTTGGCAAGGACACTCTGCAGATAACCAGTACATGCAGACAGCAGAATTTTGGTCAACAAATGTGAGAAATGATGTATCACAGATGAAATATGCCGCAAAATTGACCGGTTCTGCCGAATCAACGAAAACGTGACCAGTAGTTTTGCCTGGATTAAGTGGTTTCAACATTGGTCAACTTTATTAGGCGACTTTAACATCTTCGTTGGTGAAAACACATAGAAGGCATGTCGCAAAACAATGACGTTTCTGTTAACACAACTGGTTGAAGAACAACTAGCAAATTTTGTACAGAACACACAAGCTATTAGTGAATGAACGAATCAATCAAAAGTGGCGTACTGCATTGGATGGAAAAGCATATCTGTAAAAGTTCAGTTTGAGGTTGATTTGCTGGCTTCGTAACAGTCATCAAAAACTGACAACAGCATTGAATTTCACTTATCCAGGATCTCAATGGAGGCTCATTTTAGGCACCATGGTTTGACCCACTATAGCAATAATACGCACTCATACGCCCAAGCATATCACAAATAATGTACCAGCTTCATCCTAGTTAACTTGCAATAACATGCACACAGGAGGAGCACATCCTTAAGTGGGTCATCGTGTTGTTGTGTCCGCAAGAGACGCTTGTCCAGCAAGTTGGTTTATTGCGCAAACTTCCGTAGAGGTCATGTCAAAAACTAAACCACAAACGCGTACACTCAATTGCACGACAGTCATGCGCTCACATACATTGGGTGACAGTACGTTGTCATTCGCCTTGGTGAAAGTTCTCACACAGCATGCACACACTGTTCCCATAGTCTCTTCTTGTCCGTCGTGTTCGAGGCTTGTCCTTTTGTTCCTGAATGTCGCCTGTGGGTAATACACTACTTGTGAATAGTATACTACTCACAAAGAAATTGCCTGTTATACCACAGTGTGACGGAACATATTGGGAAACCATTGTCAACCGTGATGTTTCAACAATTTATTGACCCTAGCAGGCTGGAAGTACCTAGCTTTGCTGAACTCTCATTTCATTTTAACAGAGATTCGGTTGACCAGACCACAGCTGCTACATAATCGTATGCATAAAATGTTGGCGACAAGTAGAACAACGCTGATCAGGCAACATAAGACAGCTTCCATCCTCAGTCAGTCTAGTTGTATTGAGGTTGATTGCGTCAACGTGTAAGATACCGAACCGAGTTGGCTGGCCGGTGCAACTATGGTACTTTAAAGGATTCGCACAAAATTCGCTGGTTTTTCGTAGCGGCTACTGGGAGCAAATCGAAATGATATTGTCCCGCCCCAAAATGGACAACCAAACACCACTTGGGTAGAGGTAATCAACAAAAATTATGGGTAAATTTGTTAATACATGGCTCCCGTTACTAGTGGCATTGCCATCCGCGGAGTCCTTATTGCAGTAGCAACTGACCACTCAGCTACTCGAGTTATCCTATTCGTCTGCCCTGTATTGTTGCAGCACCTCATGGGTAGTCTTCATGGTCTTCTTCCTCATCCAGGGGACATTCCATCGATTGCTTATGAAAAGCAGGTCAAACCAGAAGATGCACAAGGATTTTTTTGAATGCTTTTTAAACACTTTAAAAATTACCTCCAAAAGGGTGTTGAAAGTTCATTTGCAGCCTACTTGTCTCTCACCTGACTGGAACTGACTGCCAGGTGAAACTGGATGAGGGTTCCCAAATCATTTTCAAGGCTTGTCAAGTACATCTCGTAAAGGCGAGAGTGGAAACGTTACCAGCGACTAACACCCCTTCCATCAGGTCCTCCGCTGCATGTCTCTGAGCACAAGAGAGGTTACCCGAACCCCCCACCTAAATTGGCAAGTTATCACCAAGTCACTTGAATGCAGCGTGAGGGTGACCCATTTACCATCGACAGAAGCGTGTCCGAAGGCTTTCACTTGTGACACTTTCACAGTCGACAGTAATATCATGGTCCTCCAGCAGACTGTGTTCTACATCATACCTGTGAGCTGTGGTGACATGATCTGCTTTTGCAGTTCTAAAACTTGAGGTTAATGACCGAAATTATTTCGTTGCGCACTTGCTACGCAGCCATGCTGATAAATAAATTGGACATATTCAAGGTGCTTATTATTTTTTACGGTCTCGGCACTATTCAGCAGAACTGTGGAAGTGTTGAAGTAGTGAATGTGTGAAGATTTGCAAGCGATGACCGTAGTGGATCACCATGGTTAACTCATTGTCAAATGTCAAATTGTTGGCTGGAAAGAGATTAAGGCAAAGACCACCTTCAACGGCATCAATATGCTTGTGTTTACAGCAGCAAATTATGAAGTTATTTCAACCTTCGGAGCAGACGGTGTATTCACCACAAATATCCAGGATTTCAAAGTTGAAATAGTTAGTGGAGATGCGATCATTTCAAAAGTAGAACTTTACATGGAGCACACGGATTGAACATCTGGTCCGCGCGTTTCTCTAAACGCATATTTACTGGTGGTCTACCTAAGTTATATTTAGTCGTGAGACGCTCGGTTTCCAGGATATTTGTCACTGAGCCAGTTGATACCTGTGTTATGTGCAGTTTAGTCACTTACTTCAAGGCAACCGTAGGAATAATTGGATAATGGATTAATTAACCAACAAGTGAACAATAATTTTTTAGACCTGACAACTCACCCCACCTAACATGTCAAATTGTGTCGACCAACAGCTTGCCTACCCAAGCGGAATTCTTCAGGCATTTTAAGTTTAAATCAAACACTATCACAGTTTGTTCCTTATCCAATCCCGTAGATTGCTTACCATGTAGCAGCATGCTGCCTCCGTCGGTGACTGGAGTCAAATCAAACACGTCATCCCGTATTTAGGTCTCCTTTGAATCATGCAATTTACCTTGTTTTGTACTAGTTGTAGCATAAAAAGTATACGTCATAGACTGCTGCTATTCTGAGACAAAACTTTAATGAACTTATACACAAGCCACGTTGTACGTCATCACGTCAGATGCATCAGGTGAATGGTAAATCAGAAAGCCTCCAATGCAGACATAACATATGTCAAAAGCAGTGCAACCGTGAGTTTCTCATCGCATCTGTCTTACCTCGCGTGCTCTGAGAATCCGGAATGCAAATGAATAAACACGCAGAATGCCTGTGACAATCATAGATGGTTCGTATTTCACTTCTTCGTTCGTTACCAGAATCTCTTGTTATTGACAAAACGTCAAAGGTAAACTCGAAGGCCAGATATCGTTGGCAACTGTGGTTACCGGCTATTCGATGCCCCACAAGTGTAAGGTATTTGGCTGATGAGCGTTCATTATTCCGATAGTTGATACGAATACATGCGTTACAATTATTTTCTGAACTACCGTCAAACGCAAACTACAAACAGCTTCTTCTACCTACATTCCTGAACGTATCAAACCAAGCAAACTGTAACCCCTGTTAAAAGCAGAATGTTTGTTTACTATTGTCTACCAGACAGACATTCATTTTCTAACTGCCATTGCACTCGTTATCAAAGCGGAAGAGAGTGTTGATCGGTATACCCGGACAGCTTGTGTATACAGCATGATCATACCTATCAGCAGGAGTGGGGTACAAGTGGTCTTGATGATCACCCGTGTTACAACGCTGCCTCACCAGTTTTGTATTTTCTTCTACAAGCAAACTGGTGGCAAGCCAGTCATGAACAAAATATCCGTGAGTTCGTCTGTGTCGTTTGATTAGATCACACGAATCTAAGTAAGTTTCAGATAGAGCGTAGATGAGAAACCACGTTCGACTGTCCGTCGAAATAATTCGGGTAACTGGGCAGGCTGAACTGCACGTTAACTGTAACTTTGAGCGCCTAGATTTCATATGCCTTTTACTCAATGACGCAAGTTCTATGGCATTAAACCTATACCATCATGGATCAACTATAAGCGTGTCAACAGGAAAGAATACGACTGTTCTTGAATTCGTCAGTTAGATCGGTTAGTCTGTTCCAAGCTGTTTACGACCATTGTTAATCTATATAGACCAGTTAAAAGGACGAACACAGGTATTTTGTTCTACCATCGGATTTCATGGGGAGGGTATGAAAAGGGATAATTAACTTCGTCACTTGTTGTAGGACATCTGTGTGTGAGTAGTTGAATTATTTTGTAATAGAAACAGTTATTAATCTTCAAATTCATTATTAATTAACAGACTAGACAGAAACATCAATATCACTGAGTGTAGAAGGTCTAGGTTGAGCTCAGTTGAAAATGGCACACATCACGTTATTTTTATTGGTTAGGTTGTCACCCTACTTAACAGAAACCGATTGGCCGCTACACGTTCCACATACTACAATTTTTACCTTATAAAACTTCACGGTTTGGCAGTGTTTGATACCACATTCAACACACTGTTCTCGTTAAGATATTGACGCGTTCCAAGGTACATGTTTGCTCGTCTATTTCGTTAGATATTGGTGAGAGTTTTGACATTTCAGGGGAGTGTTGATCGATATAATCAGAGACCAAGATCCTTGGTCAGTGGTTCAGTGGTTGTCAAGTTTGCACACCGCAGTGTTTTCTGTGGTGTTGATAGAAAAACACAGCTTTTTGATCACGCAAACAAGAACGTAGAAAACAGTGAAATTCTTTCATATCAGTCGCGTGGTATTGATTTCACCAACTGATTTGATTAGCACGGTTTTTCATATGAGACTTAGAGACACGTATTCCGGAATCGCGTGCAAACATGGCGAAAGTTCATGTTGGTGTACGGTACACATTTTACGTGTGTTTCATCTTCCGAAACTTGCTCCACCTGAAATGTTCACGTGTCGCTGTGTAATTCTGTCATCAGGTTTAACTACTGTCATTCAACCGAGTCTCGCCAATGTTTTGTCTCAGTTTGACGTATATTCATTAATTATTTCGCTTCGGGTGGATGTGTGATTCCAAAATGTTTGCGCTATTTTTTCGTATTCCGTTTAACAACACTTCATGCAGTCATCGCGGTATCTCGTAATTTCCTCTAAAATGACAACCGGAAGATAAGTGTTTCAAGTTAAGTTTTATACAGGTAATATTAGAGGGGCATCTGTGTTCATGTGTACCAGTTTGCTGTGGGGATTACATGTGATATGTGCCATATGACAATATTTGCATACGCTGAATATTCACATGATAACATATATATATGTATATTGTACATGTTTCAATATTGTGTCACCTCGAAAAATAATTGAAACACTATAAAACTATTGACTAAGACAGTGGATGTACTAAGAGCTCTTGGAGTCAGTTGAAACGTGAATTGCTGAAACAACCAACTGGTTCATTTTGAGCATTATCTTCGGAGTTGGTGATAAAAAGTTGGGCCTAGATTAACAATTAAATAAGTTTACACCACCTTTAATTTTGTTTTGAATAGTTGCATGAAGTAAGTGCGTGAAATCTACAAGGCTGGAGCATTTAATGCGCGATGGGCATGTCTGACATTTGGTCGAAGCTTTCCTGTGCTCACAATCTTTCATTCAATTCACGACTGATGAAAGCGAATAACATGCATTTGATCTTGCACAAGCCAAACAGTCGTGGTTTTGTTTGAACTGGGGTTTGGAGTTTTGTGTCAAAAAATTATTCACCAGCTTTTTGACAGCCCTGGATCCTCAAAGTTGATATTCGAATAATGATTACCGAAGTATGGCTCAGTCAGACTTCAGATACTTTCCGATGCAATAGATTTATGGCACATATGACATTACTAGCAAACTCACATACATATCTATCACAATTTTCAATGCAACTTTCTTGTTTACTTGCAATCTTCTCGAAGCGACAAGGCCGGTATAAAGACAGATGACGTAATAGTTAGGTAATTTGAGTGCGCCATTCAACAAAAAGAACTATATTTTTGAAGGTTAAGAATAGCGGTGAACTTGTTAATATCGACTGGTGATTTGTGTTCAGTTGCTCCTTGAGCCTACAATCTCACCCTCCATGCATAAGAATTGCAGCCTATACTTTTAAATGCTGCCACCGGTTAAGTTTGGGGAAGTTTCGTCTATATGTATAACAGCAGAATAACCTGCAGCGTTGGGACAACCACCTGAAATGTGACCAGTTAATTATTGTTTCTTTCTGAATCTTAACGATTCGAACACATCAACAGAGATCCTCGAGGGCTGCCTGTGATGTTTGAATCCGGAGACTTCACTGCCACTCGACCAGACTGAGTCGCCGAACTGCCAGTCAGAATTTGTTCATGATCGCTTCCATGCTAACCACTATCATTCTATGCAACGTTTCGAATTTGATGTTTAGTTGAGTATCTTCATTAGACCGGTTGGCTCACATGAGGCTCCGTGGCGCTGTCTTACATGCACACTGTAAACAGGAATACAATTTTCTGATTTGATTCATTTGAACGCGAATCGTTGGATCATCGTGGTCAAATATGAAAAATGATCGGTCCTGCTTCATGTCCACCAACGCATGTACATGATGTCGTGTTCAGTATCTTTGGTGCTGATTGCTACAGGCATCGCAGGTCAGATAGAATACAAAGATTTGTTTACACAGGAAGTTGGGTTTTTCCTCAGTTAGTTACTTACTCCTCACAAGGTCGCCCTTGGTTCGTGTACCGGAATGTAATCTCATGATGACAGGTGTTCAGCGGTATTTTTCGTTTTTGCGCAAATTAAAAACAATCCGGGAGATTTGATGTTGTATTTGCATAAGATTTAACTTCGCTGGTATCTTTTGCTACGAAACGCATGCTTTTATTTAAGTTTAACGGAACCGTTCTCTTGTAACCAAGTTGGTCGATTGCTAATTGAGCAGAGAAGTAACTCAGCGGTTTTTTGCTTCCGGTAATCTAACGCCTCCATGTTTTATCACACTCTAAACTGGTTAGTAATTCCAAGTTAGGCGACCTACAGCCGTTGAAGACTTGTTAAACAGCGTGTTCCTATCTTCACCGTATAGGTCTTTACTTGTCTGCTATGGTAGCGAATTCAGTCACAACGAGTCCCAATATAAGCTCTTCTGCTAGTCAGACGCTGATTCTAATGTGGCTAGTTGAGCATAGGTTCATAAGTTCTGGTACACTAATCCGTCTGTTAGTGATCTAATTTATCCAGATTTTTATTCTACTGGTTCTCAGCGTTTCTCTTTTAAAAGGCGGAACGGTTACTGCAAAGTATGTCGTAAAGTGGAATGAATAAAAGCCTTGCCTTCCATTGAGGATGATGTGTTTTATTTCTTGAAAAACGTATCGACTGTTTACAATGAATCGCTGTGATCCGTTGGTGTGGCTTGGCCTTAATTAACACAAATCTTTGGCCAAACTGCATTTGAAGTTTTGAGCAAGGGTAATACTGATAGCAATCAGCAGTTGTCATTCTGGTCACTGATAGTCCATAACACTGGGCATTGCTCTGGTCTTTTACCTGCAGTTTTCAAAGTTTTTGTTCGTGTACCTCAAACACAGACTTTGTTTCCTTAGGTTGTGGTCGACTGCGTCTACCGTTTTGTGCTGTTAGTAGGTAGTGTTGTGAATCCAGAAGGCGGACGACACAAATGTCACTTTATTAGAGAAACCAACACACTACTTAAGCGTCTGAGCACGACTAGAATCGGAAACACTCATTTGCACACCATACTGAGGATACTCCAGTCGCTTTAGACACCATGTATCAGTTTCGTCGTGTAGCGGAAGCCATTATATGTCATTCTGCCTTCCAACAATCCATCCCGTATCTCTGCCGTATTTATCACGCGATTATCTCGATCCGCGTACATCTCGATCCATGCAGCTACTGAATAGCGGTGTGAGTAGTACGGTGCGACCGTATCTCCTCACTACAGTAGTTGTGCCAACTACCTTTTTCACATTTTTCGAGGAAACTTTGTTTATAACGAAAGCCGCTTGCCAACTGTCACCGGCAGATTTGTGTTGTTGTTGTTGTTGTCTTCATTAGGACCGTTTAGCATTGCTCTCTAGACGTAGTTGGGGGTGACACTATCCACTGAATCGTTGTCAGTACGCCAGGTCCACTCTGGAATTCTCCACAGCCTGGTGTAACTCCCTGTATTTTGAATCCGCCAACTACTCCATCAGTAACGCAATATTCCAGTGGGGCTGGAGTTTTGCCGAGTACGCTTTGTACCCTTTCCGACGGTGGTTATCCCAATATATGATAGTATGGTGTGTTCCTGTCTTCCTTTTCCTTAACTACCAACTGAAACGACGATCAAATTTTCAGACCACCTATCTAGGACAATCTCAACCATACTGGTGGCAGAATGTTAATGTAAGTAACTTGAGTATATTGAAACAGTACAAGATGAAGAGATAAACAGTAGTATTCAACATAAGATTAATCGCAAGAGCACATAGACTGATCAGTACACCAGGTTGCTTGATAGGCAGTGCAAGCAGAACTTGTTGGACGGGCATGACAGTCAATGAACTCGAGTTCACAGAGAACGTAATCCGTTATCCAGAACAATTTATCATCAGAAATATTATCAGGCCATAATCTAAACTTAAGATGTAGGACGCACGAAAGGAGCCTGTGATTATTCGAGCATCGTTCAAGTATGACGATGTTGCAGAATGGCTAACACTTAGGCTGAACCTAACCAACCTCAGCAGCTAAACCACTGAACAAGCGTGTCGTAACAGACAAACCGTCTTCGCCAACGGATTGACTGGCAAAACAACTTCTCTGTAATAAGTCTGACGGATAATTCAATCAACCCTATCAACTCCCTCTATAATTTGACCGGCCTGAAGAAGAATTTTCGAAAACGTGTTCGACTGTTTATAGTCCGAAACGAAAATCCCGGGTACCTGTGAGCTTTTCCAACATTGCAACCGACACTGGCCCAGTGGACTGAATTAATGTTCACAGCCACCCATGTTTTCTTCCACTTAACAGTCTGAGGCAATGTTTAGAATTTGAAGTAACCCACCGGCCACAGTAGACCCAACCGTGAACCATAAAATTGAATTTGTAACATGCCAAATCAGTGTTTTGCGGCCCCCGTCGATGTGGACGAATTGTATGAATACAATTGTGTAAGCTCGGGCCTACTACGAGTTGCCGAACAGTTCATTTTAGAAAACTGTTATGAAAAAAGTGCCAAACTATCAAAGAAGCTTAAAAGACAACCATTTGGATATTGCCACTGTATAGTAAAAACTACAGTTGGGTGGGTTCTACGATCCTACTTTTATCAGCTTCTCCCGGTGCTGTTGCAAACCAAATTAATTTACAAGGAACGTCGTTGGTAAAAGAAGAATTCTTAACTTTGCCTTAACTGGTCTCGACCAACAAAGGTGCAGCTTGATTTATCGATTGAGCATCTATATATTAATCTCGGTTTTCACATATTGCATATTGTATAATGTGTTTCTGTGACAGTCATTCACGTAGAAACATGCTCACATCCAGGGCCTACTTTGATGCGAACATATGTACATTCTCATTTGTTCATCGATTTGTATATAAACGTTAGTATGAGTTGGCACCTGTTAGCAAGACGTGGCAATTTACCATCTACGGTGAGAGCAATTAGTGCAATTTGTGTGTGGTTCCATAATTCTTACCGTAGTGTAAGAGCATTGTCTATAATCTGCTTTATTCAACAGCTAAAATTATGTGGCACATATTCATTCAAGTGACTGGCTTGTTCGCTAACATGAAATCATTATACGAAAGAGATGGTGGCTGAAAGATCGATAGGCATATTTTTAGTGAATGTTTGCATGCAATGTTGGGATGGTAGGAAACTAACCAATAAAAATACTATACCTGACTTTGTAAGTTATTAGTGCGCCACAGCGCATCCATTCATACAAACAATTTCAGTTCATGTTGAGTTGTCAAGGGGTTTTGCTGTACTAATTCGAACAGCAGACTTTGTCGCAACCCTCATATTCATGTGAGTTCTAGTGTGCTACTTTTGCAACAAACGTTGCATATTGGCTCGCAAATTCAGTGATTGGACTCTCGTCTACGCCTATGAGAACATTCAACACCTCAACTAACTTCACGCCTTTGAACACCTAACGGTAAACAAGGCTCTCGTCAATAAGGTTGCCCAACGTGCATATATGGATATAACCTACTCTTAACTTAGAGTTATCGACTGATGCAGGCAGATTGGTCGTATTGGCACGCCAAGACGGTCGATCACTCTGGGCGTTGCACTAAAATAATTGTGATTGATCTTAATGATATGATTATCCGATTATACTTGACTTGAATCCACAGACACAATGGGCTGCACAGCTGCTATCAAACCTATAATTCAGTTGGTAATTGAAATGAAACAGCCTGTCCTTTCACACCACCTGGTTGCACACATAACAGCATGAGAATAATTCTTCTCATGTTATGATGACTATGTTGGAGGTCTTCAGTATCAATGTACACCGATTCTACTGACTTTAGCGTGATTCGAATGGTTAAGTGAATTTACCAGTGAACGTTTGACCGAATAATGGCAATTTGTGTTTATGGGCTAACAAATTCACTCCCTGACCACCCACCATCGAATGCACACACGAATGTCATGTCGCTCATACGGTGTGTAGAATTGAATTATGAATTATATGTTATTCAGGATACAAGCATACTGTTACAACTGGGAACAGTCATGTTTGTCCTATGAGAGCATCCACATGTTATGTTCACCGCGACGGTAGAGTAGGTGATTTCAGGTTACTGTGGGCAGCAGCCATCAGTATAGAGCTGTTGCATTGCTGTTGCATGGCTGTCGCATTGACCAGCCAGCTCTTGCCAGTTCAGATTCCGATCGACATCCTTTCTTGATAGCCTCTTCAACACCTGCTTAGTACAGTATTTGTTGACTCTTTCAGGTGAAGGAACCCAGATATAAGTATGTTCAAACGTTGAGCTTGTGTATGTTCGTAGGGTGACTAATCATTTGAGCAGATCACCAACAGTCTGTTTTAGTTCTTGAGAATCGGTTGCCATAATATTTTTACAATTGCGTTCTTCCAACGAAACAGTTTCAGAAATATGCCCGAACGACCAAATGTGAGCAATGCTATTTTGGGTTAACTTTTTATTCGAAGAAACTGCTGTTCAACTACGGCCGGACTAAATTGTCACAGGCTTGTTCATGTGTGTCCTGCTTCGACGTAGTTAGCAAGATTGATTTTGACTTTGCGCGTTCGCCAGACTACCGTTAAAGTAGGATACAAAATTGTTTTGTCAAGTGTACACAGGTGTATCTAATTTAACTCACTTTAGTTCATATTCAGATTTACTTCCCCTATTCCGACCTATATTTTTTCCCATCGACTGCGTGAGCACAATAAAAAACCCGTAGTCCAGTATCTTGCGGTCTGTATGATTCACTAAAGTGGCCTCTACTTGTCAAATTGTTGACTTTATCATGCAGTTTCCATTTAAACAAGAGATATTTATGTGATGCAGCCCCCTGAAAACTAATTGGATTGAAACATCTTGATGGTCTAGACGTCCGCTAATTTGTCCAGCTTATCAGTTAGATCATGGTAATCTAATCACCGAGAGCTGAAACCTGTACACATTTATGCTACCTCTTTTGATGACGAAAAGTTTTGACCTTAAGCCTGATGTTTAACGAACTACGGTACAGACATATAGTCAGCCTGCATATTTAAAACTAATTAATGTGGCTATAAGGTCTATCATTTTAAGGTGCACCATGACCAAAAATATTGCATTCCGTAAAATTTACAATTGTTGACGTTAACACAAGTCCGCTGTGCAACAGGTCGGCAGTCAATTTCCATATCGATTCGGACAAGATCTGGATGTAACCGGTAAGCTTTGGTGAAGTATGAATTTTGCGAAACTCAACCATTTATTGGTAAACGATGAGACTTTTCGGAGTTCACTAACCATTTTGTTGTTTTAATTTTTATAATCACATATATATGCGGTTAGAATTGTATGACAGTTTCAGTGAGACAAGCAGCATTCCACGTGATTTATATTTGCGAAGGTTAGGAATTAGGTTTTGAGAATTATATCAGGTATGTTTACGTTTTTGATGATGTCGATGTTGTTGTTGATCTGTAGTATGTCAAAATACAGATGAGATCGACACACACTGGTATCAGTTGCCTGCAAGTAAATATTTGATAGTTTCTTATATCGATAGTTGCAACGAGGTTGCTGGTTATGTATTCGTGGGCGTATTCAGGCACCACAAGCGGTTTCTGACTCCAACATCTTCTCAAGTGTATTCCTCATCATACTTCACTTTAGATGAGCTGAAAGCAAGCTAAAATTAACGTTTTCAGCCTTATTTGTTGATTCCCATCATTGGCTAGGCGAAACTTTCAGTGACTTTCTGTAAATATTTTACTTATAATGGCGGAACTGTAAGTCTGTAGACTGTGACGTAGCCTACTGATATAGTTTGGCATATGGACCAGAAATTCTCGAGAAATGAATACTGGACTCTAGACTGTAATACAGAACATGGTCCTGAACATCACCAATGATCTCAAGAATATAACCACTGTGCAGCAACCAGTTGCCTATCTGCACCCATACTGTGTCAAATTTGTAAGCAAAGACACCTGGTCAACTAGTAACATCAGTATGCAACAACTCAAATAAATAGCAGGGACTCTGTATGAATCGTATCACTGGGCATACCGACGAGGTGGTTACTCCGGTTCCAGGGTCAGCAATGAGATAAAAAGTATTACTGCAATTTCATAAAAATGAATAACAGAAATAAACAGCTGGTTTTACCACCTCAGTGATTTTTACATGTATATTATCAACTTTAAGGTCTTTTTAATTCCGCGATGCCGTTAATTGCACATGGCACCGGGAAAAGTGGAAGGTTCTAACAAACTTATACCTAGGCAAAACAATGAATTCACTTCAGATAAGAGGACTTAATAATTAATGGGTTTTCAACAAGTCTCTGCAGTCTAGTCTTCTAAACAAGCATGATATATCACCGTACCAGACATGTGACCTAACTTACAGTCATGGCATACTAATTTCCTGGGTATTACCGTAACGGTTAAATTGATAGCTCCGCAGTCGCAGAAGTCATTACACTCACATCAGACTCGGACGATGGTGTGCAGTATTTTGAAAAAATGCACACCGGAGAGCCTCAGCACACAAGTATCGTCAGACGTCAATGTTGGGAGTTAACTCGTACTCAATAGACCTAACACAATTCAAAACAAGACGCACTGTAAACTTAAAGGTACATCTAACCACTGATTACAAAAATAGTGCTTTTCAGTGAGGTCGAAATTGCACAAGACGTCTTGAATTCCCGGAAACTTTGCATGGTGATAAATGTCAACTCCCCCATTCTGCAATATGTTGTTCATAGCTCACTCTCATCTTACGTGCCGTTGGGCATATCGAGGCAACTTTCGTGTGCATATTCATCAGCTTTTTGTTCTTGCCGAATGCAATGAGGTAGCTTTCACGTCTATATTCACCAATGTTGTTTGGATTCTACCGAATGCGGTGAAGATACTAATATACAGGAAATGTGTTTGAAGGAATACAAGTCCATTGTAGAACCAACAATCTGCTGGCAGGATGATATCAGACAACTTCATAAGTCCATTTTGACGCGCGGGGAAACTCACAACAAACACTGTCCTCCACTGTTTCGTAATGCTAGCGTCACTTGTGGTTGGTGACCCCGTGAACAGCCTAAGGTTTTGTGTAGACTACCAATGAAACCTCAATATCATAATCTCTGCGAAAAGTGTATTCTGAATGGACACACAACATTCGGTGAATACTGGAACAGACTTGTGCAAGCCTGATTTTGCTTAGTTTGCAACGGTACTCATGCGCCACTAGCCATCTTATAGAGTGTCTTTTTGACGGCTCTTACAAATAGAATTCATGTGGAATTCTCTAACATGATTCGAGTGCAGAAAGGCAGCATATTCCCAGGCAAGTGGACCATAGTAACAAACTCAAAGTTAATGCGGTTGAAACTTCTAGACCGTCAGCTTATCAAATGCAGAAATGCGTGATTGCTCAACAGGATACCAGTTGACTATCTGGAATGATGCCTGAACACAATTCGAAAGATTCTAATTTCCAGGAATGACCAGTCTTCCTCGTGGCTCGACTAAGACCAATGTAGTAGTTTCAACAGCTATTAGTTTCTTAGGTTGGTATTAGCTTGAACCCCTAATGTGAGATCCATGCTGTGGTTGTAGTGCTTACCATGATGCAAAAGCATCCGGAACTGCTGACTGCAGCAGTTTTCAACATCCTCACAAACACTGCGTTCTAACTTGTTTGATTTCGGTTTCACCCAACATACTTAGTCAGTTTGAGACAAAAGTGTAATTCAGTAGCCTTCAAGTTTCTTTTATACCACATGCTGACCATCCGAACTCAGTGAAAAGTCATCGAAAAGTACGATCCCAAAAGATATTCGGAAGCCAAATTGGACAGTACAGTCTATAGCCTGAATCGATTTGTTTTCAGAGATAATGAGCAAGGAGTTGTATAGGCGATCGTTATGTTAAATAGGCCCAAGCAGATACAGCCTGAAACACCCTCATATGAAAAATTGATCCGTGTAGACCATATAAATCAAGTTACCAGAAGCGCTAGTTGGCTGCGTGATGTTTTTGTGACGAGTAGAATGTAGAGCTTCAGTCGAGCCGATGACTGGTAATCTGACAGGTTTGCATCCAAGTTTGCGGGAGGAAGTCAGATTATTGGGATTAAAGAAATAGTATGATGCACCAGATACTTACCAGGATTTACTCCATAGCAATCAACAGGTCCAAAGTTGTAAGAACTATTATTAGACCAGGCGACTTGCCAACCGGAGCGATCTGTTAAACAATGAGTGGCTGTGAAAATGATGACGCTGTGTGGAGGAGGATGAAGGTAGTTGATCAACTGCTAATGAAGTTCGAAACTCAGTAAATTGGGTATAGTCTTATTCGGCGTCTTTTCAAATGGGACAGAGTGAGTTTAACATTGAAAGAATATGGGTGGGTAGAGCAAAATTTGCTGGGCACGAGCTAAAGACAGACCTGAGCAATGGGACATCAATTTAAAAGGTAGTAGAAGTTGAGATAAAGCAATAAACTTTTTGCCAAGGCTGCAGATGAAAGCAGTATCCCTGCTCCATGGTTTTCTAAGTCAGTGTGGTTATCCATGTTGAATCAGGCACACACGCTTCATTGAGGCGTTTAGAGAACACCAAATGGGTGAGACGGTAGCACTTATTTGCAGTTAAATTGAGAATTCCGGTTGCCCGCAAACCAACGGCCTCTTTGGACCCAGGAAGGTGATTATTGCTTAGTCCATAGATCGTATCAGCACGAAGCAGAGGAGTAGACAGGTTTACCTTGTTAAACGAATGCACAAATCAGCTAACAAGTTTAGAACGATTGACCACGTTTGTTTCGGAAGATCGTTAAAAAAACTGACGCATGTTGGAATTACATTTTATGGTAACTTGAAAATTGTATCTCCAACAATATCAAGGTGGACAGGTACATAATCGTTACACAGTGAAAACAAGCTCCTGCATTGGATCTACAATAACACACACCTGTTCGATTCAGCTATGCTTTATGAAATTTCAGCCGTTTATTATAACAAGTAGTTTCCATGTTGTGACAGAGACACCTGTGTAGAGTGGAATGGTTGTCCTCTTAAAACCAGGCACATGGTCACTCAAATGAATGTATTTCGTTGAGTTTTAGGTTAGTAATTCGACTGCTATACAAGGCAACACAGTGGCCGCGATATGAACATGTATGCTGCCTCAAGTGGAAATCAACAGTTTTGCATCACATATTTGAGCTACATATTTTTCACTGGGTTCGTACTTAGATAGTTGATTCCGTTAACGATTTTCCTCAGCCCCTACGATATTTAAACGTACATATCTTGTGATTACCAAACGTTGACTGTTAGTAAATTTATACGAGGTCCACCTAATCAGAAAATGTCCACCTATACCAAAGTTAACTTCCATTTCTACTGACACATGGTTTCTACTTACACCATAACAACTTGGTGGTCCATACCCATTTCGAGCACATTTTAGGCAGCTATGCTTTTGCATCTCGTGCAGCATTTCACCCAGTGACACAGACATTTTTTCTGTCTTTTTCAATCTAACAGCCGGTAAGAAATACTTCTTTCAATTGCTGTTATAGACTTAACCAGACTATTGTTCGTACGATACGTTACGTTGATCGATAACCAGAGAGTGTAAGAGTGAAATTAAAGAGAGGCACTGCATTCAACTGCTTTTACTTCTAACTGATTCATATAAAACTACATCGGTTACAAACACAAAATTGAATGCGGTGTTACCTGACTTGAGATTAGTGGTCATGTCCTAGCCGCGCGGTATGCAAACCAATGTTTTCCGATTTGGGAGACTGAAGGAACAAATGAACTATCTAACAGCATGCTGATCACGCTTGGCGGAGGTGATGAATTCAAAGATTGTCCTTACTGCCTTTTGAAGTTTCATGACCACCATTCGTTGAACACAACTCATTCAGTGAGCAACAAACAGCTGTAGATAGTTGAGCCGTTTGTGACTAATTTGGTGCTACGTTGTGACCAGTTTCGAAATAATCTCATGCAGCAGCTTGCGCTTTCATTAGCTGGCTGAAAATTTAATGTATGTTCTGGTTCGCCATGGAAACTTTTAGTAAATGTTATTCTATTCTCCACTTGTCCCCAAAGCCTACCTCTACAATTAACTTCTCAGTACTAACACCTGTACGTTCGTTACTTTGTCTGAAATTTCGACGGACTGGAACCGGCTATCCCCCCCAGATGGTAAGTAAATTAATTGCAGATGACATTGTCAATCACATTTTGTTTACTTATTGTTGAACTTACGTGGAGTTTCTCTCAATTAAAAAAGTATTTGTTCGCTAATTTGGGGCAAACATACTTCGAAGCTAATAATCAGCTCCTATTCAACTTTCATCCAATACCATAACCCAGTTTGTGAGTTCCGTACATTTTGAACTTTTCGATTTCNAGCAATACTTGACGTGCAACAAACACTAGAAGGTTACATGGTTAGCATGTACATAATTTTTTATCGCTAGATACTTATTTTCTTTCTCTAGTACAGGTTACGCGCAGAGCACGGTGGGGAGAGAGCACACTCCCGTCTGCCGTTGCAACAGTGGGGGAAGCCTACCTCCCATCCTTTTCTCTTTGAGTTTTGGTGGTTGAGTAGCCCGCTCCGACAGCACCACTTTAGGGACGCATGGACAATTCCGGATACTGCAAACAGACCGACCCCTCTTCACCGTTACCAACCTTCTTCAACGTGGCATACGTGGAAGTTCTTGAATACGCTGCCACCCACTCAACCTGCGGTGAATTCAATGTCACTAGCTCTGTTTACTTTTGCTTTTGTCGGAGGCCTTCAAGCGTGAAGCCTTCTAGAGGGTGAGTTTGTGGAGACATTCTTAACTTTTCACGTATTCCAACTATTTTGCTATTCATTTTGACCGTCGACACTATTGACATTATTTGGTTGTATGTCTGGATTTTCTCGTTGGTTCCACCGCCCAAGTTCACAGTCACACTTGCACCTTCCGGTCGCTAGCTACTGGCCTGTCGCGCTTTGCTTCTGTTGTGTTTTGCCTACAGCTCGATTTCCCGGTCTCTTTGCAATAAAAGTCGTTGTCCTATAATCAGTTTTTCTGATTGAATTATTATTGTGGAGAATAGGCACGATTCTAGACAGAAACGTACCAGTCCTCTACAATTTGGTGAGCCTGATTATTAACCCATTCGTTTCGGCAATTTTTTTCCGGTTCACTGCAGCAAATTATTTTAACCCGAAACCTCTTAATTGCGGTAAACCGTTTTAAATTTTGGAGTTCACCTAATTTTACTCGTTCATATATATTTACGTAAATTTTCGTTGACCCTTTTAGTATATATATATATTAAGGTTTGCCTTATTTTTGCAGTGGGTTCTGAACAGAGGCCGACAGTCGAAGCAGTCACAATTATTATTCCCCAGTTCCTAGACATGGAACATGCTTTGTGGTTTATGTACTTAGAGACGTAGTTCTACAATCAGCGCGTTACGACAGATCAGGTTAAATTTAGCCAACTCTTGAGCAGGCTTCCCAAGGATGTCACGATGCAAGTGCGTGACCTCCTGCTGAACTTACCCACCGAACATTACAGCGGTGACGAATCGTACGTAAAGGGTCCCGAGACCCCAAGTTTTTCAGCTCCACAGCCTTCATCGCGTCCGCCACCCGATGACCGGTGCACGGTTTGGGCGGAGATATCAGCTGTTCGGCGAGATTTCGCCCGCCATAAGGCACGATCCTCTTCGCGTCGACGTCGGAGTAAGTCCCCGCGTAAATCTCAGGCATCTGGCGAATTGTGCTGGTACCACAACAAGTTCGGCAACCGGGAGAAGCGTTGCGTCGCCCCTTGTAAATACTTCAACCAGGGAAACTCCCAAGCCGGCCCGAAATGGCGGCAAATGCGGCCGGCACCCTCTCTAACAGTCGCTTCTTCCATATTAAGGATTCAAGCACGGGAATCACGTTCCTGGACGATGCCGAGGCGGAAGTCAGCGTGATTTCTCCAAGATTCGGCGAGGCGACCCCCTCTTCCCTACCCATGCTTAGTGCAGCTAACGGCACACCCATTCCCACCTATGGTCAACGGTCACTCACGCTTGACATCNCTCCGGCGAACATTTCGCTGGGTTTTCACAGTTGCAGCCGTAGCTTTCGCTATTTTGAGAGTTGATTTTCTTCAGCATTCCGACCTCGTGGTCAATACGCGAAGACGGAAACTGGTAGATTCCCTAACAGAAATTAGCATCAGCGGCACCCAGGCATAATCAGAGGCAATCAGACCTCTTATTCTTCAGCCTGGAATCTCTCAGCCCTACGCATCCTTATTTCAGAAATTTCCCAAAGCTCGTTCGATCTGCGAACGAATTCCTTCCAGTCACTTCACTTTGCACTCACTGCTGAAGTAGATGCTTGCGTAAGAGTTTGGT
>QNGE01003123.1:6912-34090 GCA_008508345.1 Paragonimus westermani
AGGACAAGCCCCGAACACGACGGACAAGAAGAGACTATCGAAACAGTGTGTACATGATGTGTGAGAACTTTCACCAAGGCGAATGACCACGTACTGTCACCCAATGTATGTGAGTGCATGTCTGTCGTGTAAACGAGTGTACGCGTTTGTGGTTTAGTTTTTGACATGACCTATACGGAAGTTTGCGCAATAAACCAACTTGTTGGCCAAGCGTCTTTCGCGGACACAACAACTGGTGCCGTGACAAACGCGAGGATGAAGATTCCCTGGCCACAGCCGTTCGAAGATGGAGACGTCCGGACGTTCCTGGAGGAATTGGAGGACGTGGCCGAAGTGGTCGGAGTCAAGACCGACCGTGGGAAGCTGGCTGCCCTGCGGACGCTGGTGAAGGGCAGGGCGAAGGCGGTGCTGGACGCAGCGCGAAGAGGCCCTGCGAAGATGGAGTGGGCTGCTGCGAAGTAGACGCTGGTGGCTGCGTTCGACAGTCCGGCCGACCGCCAGGAGGCCATGCGGCGGTTCAAGGCGGCAGAGCTTGACAAGGAGCGGACCCGTCCGTGTTTGCCGCCACTCTGCAAGGTTTGCTGGACAGGGCTCTGCCAGGATTGGATCAAGAATCACGACGACAGTTGTTAACGGAGCAGTTTATTGAAGGTCTCCCGATGGCGGTTTGCGACCAATTCCGTATTGCTCATGTCGCCCAGCCGATGGACCTTGACGATCTGGCGAAGGTGACACGGGAGTTGGCAGTAATATCCGTGGCCTCAGTGGATTCAAACAGCAATACAGACAAGAAGATATTGGAGGTAATGCAGAATGCAATGAAGCAACTCCTAGCGGATGTAGCTGCCCTGAAAACAGCAGCATGGAAGAACGATCAACCAGGAGGCTGCTTCACTACTGCCATGGCGGAATGTGTAAACGCTTTTGATATCGTCAGCAAACAGAAAGGACTTGCCATGTGTGATAATGTCGCACAGGTCGTTCATGTACATTAAGAAGAGCAACGGACCCAGAACACTCCCTTGGACCACCACACTAGTTACTGGTTTTGGTGTTGAATTATGTTCTCCTATTTTGACTGTTTAAGTGCGACTTCCGAGGTATGATGACAGCCAGCTATACAAGGGATCTTTTATGCCAAAAGATGCTATTTTGATCAAGAGGCGCTTATGAGGCACAGGATCAAATGCCTTTTTCATGTCCAAGAGTATGATAATTACCGCACTTCCATCATTGACGGACGTCGACTTATGGTTCAAGAATTCCAGCTGGCATGTCATACAAGAGGGCTTGTTAAGGAAACCGTGCTGTGAAGGGTTTATAAGATTTTGTGTCATTAAGAATTCGACTATGTGCACCTTTATTATCCTCTCAAACATTCGCGAGCAGATTGATGTGTGGTTGATGGGACGATAGTTACTAACGTCCTGCCTTGAACCACTCTTGTGACGAGGTATAATGATTGAGGTTTCCCACTGGGGGGAAGGTGCTGGATAAAAGTGATAGGTTGAACAAATTGAGTAGAAGGATGGACATATCCTCACCTGTTTGCTTGACGACCATTGGTGGGATACCATCTGGTCCAGGATGGATTGAGGGCCTAATGCTAGCTAACTGTGAACGAACACTTCGAACATCGATTAGAACATTATTTAAAACTTTATCTGATTTCGATGGGATATTAGCAGGTAATGGGGTGCTCTCTACGCTAAACGAGGCAGCGAAGTGTGAGTTGAAGAGTTCGCACATCTTTACAGGGTCATCGACAACCGTTTTTTCTTTGAGAGTGATGGTTCTCATAGCAGGGTCCCTCATTGAATTCCTCCGTCTCATCAGTTGCACTAGTTTCGCACATCTTTGCTCACTACGGAGTGCAAGTTTCTCTTCGTCTATATGACGGAGCTGCGCCTGACGTTCTGTGTTCAAACAGTTTGCTCATTCGCATCACCAGGGAAAAGTCTAGTGTTCTTCCATACCTCGACTTAAGCATTTCCAGTTTGTCGGTCTCTTTCGCAATAAGGATTTTACCTTGTACATACGAGCTGACACTTTTTGATTCAACAGGGGCCAAGACGTCGATACAAAACGTTAGATGTCTGATGATTTCTCCGGCTGCTGTGCTTCGGTCTGATGTGCGAAAGAAGGTATTCCAGTTTAGGGATCTTAGTAGGGATAAGAAGGCATTCCAGCCAATGAATTTGATCGGACGGTAGAATAAAACTCTCGGTTTGGTAGCCATATTTAAATCAAACAGACGTTTGACAACATTATGGTCGCTTCCAGGGAATTGTTGTACAACAGACAACTCTGTAGACGAAATGCCTATGGTAAATATAAGATCCAAAATATGCAACTTTCTGGTGGGCATTAGGACATGTTGGTTCCAACCATTCAGTTGAATGCATGAATGGAATTTGGCGTGTTTTTTTGGAGCAGAGAATGAGGTCCAGGAGATATTAGGCATGTTAAAGTCACCGCCTATTAGTTTGTGTTCACAAGGCATGTTGGACACATGATTCATTATCTCCACAAGGTCAGTTAAATCATTGCTCGCAGCATTTGGCTGTCTGTAGATGCATCTTATAAGTAGCTCGCGAGAGCCAATAGAGATTAATAATCACAAAGAGTCCTCCAGTTTATGAAGTATAGAATCATTAAGTGTTACTGCGGGAAAATGCTCTTTTAGGTAAATGATGCATCACCTCCTCGTCCTGTGAGACGATCCCTACGGAACATGTGATATCATACGATGCTCATATGACTGTCTGGGGTGTCAGGAGAGCACCACGTCTCAGTTACGAGGATAGATATTGGTATTAGATATAAAGACAAATGGTTTGAAAATGTGCATCTTACTAACCAACGATCTTGCGTTTATTAGTAACAAACACATGAAATACTTTTTGTCAGATACTGCAGATAAACTGCTGGAGAACTTCATGAGAGATGGGGCAGTGGGTTGCGAAATACCAAATGGAAAGGCTCGATCTAGGGGATGTACCGAGTTTCTGCTCATATTTGAGTGGATGTCGTAATAGTTTGGCTTCATGATAGCGCGTACTCCTAGTAAATTGATAATTACTTCATCAATCGCAGCTTGGAATATACCAGTTGATACGTGTGATCCAAACGGTAAAAAATCGTACTGAAATAAACCCAAAGGGGTATTAATCGTAGTGGTCGCCTTGGAATCATACTCCAATGGAATTTGTAAGTAGGCGTTTGTCAGGTCGATTTTAGAAAACACTTTGATACCGTGCAAGACGTTCATGAAATCCTCCAGCTTCTCGGTTGTTGCTGCGCACTTTTTCACTCTTGGATTCACCGTTAATCTAAAGTCACTGCATATCCTAGATGATTTGTCATCTTATTTCATTAACACAACGATTGGTGTGGCCCATGATGATGAGTTAACCTGCGAGATTATGCCGTCTTCCTTCAATCTGTTGAGAGAATTATGAACATGTTCTCTCATTCCACAAGAAGTTATTCGGCGCTTTAGAAAAACCGGGTCTCCTTGCATCTCCAGATTTTCTGGCTCTACTTTCATCCCTTCTGAAAGTTGTGAACACTGAACTATCTGGTTACGTAAAT
Organism: Paragonimus westermani; assembly: GCA_008508345.1. Classification (NCBI taxonomy): domain Eukaryota; kingdom Metazoa; phylum Platyhelminthes; class Trematoda; order Plagiorchiida; family Troglotrematidae; genus Paragonimus; species Paragonimus westermani. Next base: position 10,507 of record QNGE01003123.1, read on the forward strand.
GGGCTTGGTACTCTTCACTTGGAACATTTTTGTAATTAGTATTTAGTGAAAGAGCAGAATTGAGCTGTTTTAAAGCTTTTAATCCCAAAATGGCCGGGCTTTCTTCCGACATCAGGAAACGCAGTGGAATCAGCTTATTATCATTACCAACAATCATTACATAAGCTTCACCTAGCAGAGCTAACCGATGACCATTAACGCCGCGTATTCCCATCGTTGTTGGTCTCAGCTGAGCATCAGGAGCCATGAAGTCTAGTAGCGGTTTGGAGATAATGGATTAGCTGCTTCCTGTATTCACAATAAATTCATACTTACATCCAGACTTGAACTTGAGGCATCTATGAATAAATTGCTCAGCTCTGGACTTCATTTGCAGTCAATAAATAGCAGTGGACGGTTCTATAATACTTGTCTCACTAACTTGACTCAGGAGCTATTTCTGACTTCTACATAACGTCTTCATATGACCAGATTTGCTGCATAAATGGCATATAGCATTAACGAGTTGGTAAGATGATCGTGAGTGTGACTCACTGCACAAGAAACACTTGCTAAATTTCTTTGAACCGGGATTGATGATGGGTGCATGAGAAGGCCCGTTCACTGGTTCACTTCGGGTGGCAGTATGCGCTTTCGTCTCCTGAAGTAGAACAACGTCCGAATCGGCTCTAGCGGCAGTGACGTCATCCTTCTGCACGCAGATGTCTCGGGCCACTTGGAAAGTCACATCTTGTTTGACCAGTAATCTACGCTGAAGGTCAATGTCATTGGCGCCAGCAATCAATCGATCACGTAGATGCTCCTCCAGCTTGCCACCAAAGTTGCAACGGGCAGCTTGTTTTTGCAATTGTAGATTGAACCCACGGAAGCTGGTGCTTGTTGAACGCACTAATGAATTGAACTTCGCCCATTCTGTGACCTGGAAATTGACTGGGAGCACGTGCTTTAACAGCAGTTTCTTTAGTTCGTCGAACGGCAGCGAGGCTGGGGCATTCGTGTAAGCCAGATTCTTCATTGATGAATATACTTCACGATCACCAGCGGTAACGAAGAGAGCTGATTTGTTTTCTTCGTTCACATCACGACGAATGCTGCATCACAGTTCAAATCTTTCGACCCATTCCTCGATCTTATTCGCACCAGCATGAAGATTTAATTGCTCAATTGCAGGCAGTTCCATTCCGCGACGCCAATTGGTGACACTCAGAATGAGGGACTTCGAATAGCCCTAGGAATCGTACGTGAATTGAAATCTCCCACGCAAGTGATGAGGAGAAGACCTGGTACCGGTAGCAGTAAGCAATTGTTATTCATAGATTGAGACACCTTATTTATGGATGTACAACAGTATTAAAGGGATCGCAGCCCGTCATTGGCTGATCTCATTAGCACATGCAACACCATAAACTGTATGCTAATTGGTGCAATACGGAAAGGATGAATTGGCGACTAACGGAATGCATAACACAGAGACCGTTCGTCCAATCCTGATGTTCTATATTTTACGCGATATTTGAATCGGCCGTTTGCTATATCTTCGGTTGTGTCGGGGTTTGGGTAATCGGTGAATCGAGATTTCCACCACACAATCCCCATAAATCCAGCAACGAAATTTCCCGTACAAATAGTCGACAAACAGGTGTCGTTCAATGAAGAGAGGCAATAAAACGGAACTGATCCTGCTCAAACAACTGGTAATTGGTTTGGTCGGAGCAAACACGAGTGTTCAAGTATCGAGAAATGGTAGGACTCATAGGTTACTCAGGAAAGGTGTCTAATTTTGGCATTCAGGGGTTTACAGGACCAAGGCTGCTTAAGAATAAGGGAAAAGATAGCAGTAGGTTAAGAAAGAACGAAAAATAAATGTAATTTTTTTGAGGCCGATAATAAATCGTGAGGCCATTTTACAGCATTAACCGGATCAAGTAGAGTCTCCTCCAAACTTACCCACAGATCTTAACATACTCGACATAACCTCGAGGCCAGTCGAACCTCAACCTCTTCCAGTCGTCAAACCAGTGAACTGGCGTTCCCAACTGTTACGGTTAAAATATGGTTATTCTAATTCTTAAAATATCCTACATCATTTGATTTGAAGTGGATTCGTAATACGGTTACGAGGGAGACTGCGGGTAACTCGAAATTTGTTTTAAATTTCCTCGCTGTCATTGTTTGTTCATACTTTTTCTATCTTGGTGCCCAGTGCATCAAAAAATTATACACGATCATTGCTATTCTTTGTCGAATAGCATAACTTATTGCACATTGTATTATTCGTGTTCTATATTATCCGTACTATTTTTTTACAGCTTTTTTGAATATTACTCATCCTTGTCGACCGTGACCCGTGTCAGATCTAACAGTGCTTGGACTCAGCAGACACAGTCTGCAGCAGCAAGCGCCCGCGGCCGGTATGGAGGTAAAATGTCCGTACAACAGGGCATGCAGTGTGACCAGTGTCAGAAGTGGTATCACTTCAAGTGCACTCGTCCTAACGAACACCAGTACAAACAGCTTCGTTATCTATTATTTACATCTATATGAGTTGCAGGTTTGGCGAAAGCCAAGGCACCACTCCGCGGCTGTCTGGTCTTACACGCACCACGTCAAGTGGAGTGACGCGGAAAACCTGCAACTGTAATGGCGGGGCTCATTGTAGCTCAGTATCTTCTTCCACTTCTTCCATGGAGAGTAAGATAGAGGAGTACCAATGGATTCTATCCGTAATGATATTGGAACCACATTCTCTGAATGAGTATGTAGCGCTTGCTCTCCCTGGTGTTGCAATCACCAAGAAAGCAGTTGCTCCATCGACTGCCCACATGGAGGGGGCGGCAGCAAGAATGAATGAAAAAGCTCTCAGGGAAAAGAGTTGTCATATGGGACCGCTCCCATACAACCTCTTCTCCAACCGAGCTAGCTAAGACAGTCCTAGGAACTTCCTTCTTCCCGGATGCCACAAACATGGTACTTGCGAGTGGGCTGCGGGCCAAGACAACCAAAAAGTCACTTGGCCTTTTGGTAACTTTGCGATCATTGCTCAGCCCCGAGGTAGTGGTGGGCAAAACAGAGGCTTTAAAGTTCGCCAATGCCCATCTGGAAGGCGTATCTTTCGACTTCTCCTGGCAAGAGAGATCGAGACGCGAAGAGCGGACTAAGACAAAGTCACAAACCTCGGCAGACCAGAAGCTACAACTGGGGAATAAAGTCGTAGTTTCTGCTCTCGAAGTAGCCACTCAGACCCCTGTGCCTGTTGTGGAAAGCTGGGGCACCATCTGCATGGTCGTTTCAACGACCAACGCCTCGGGCACAGACACGAGCATTGAGGGTACTCACACCGCGCAAAAACCGTCTTCAGAGTTACCCACCCTGAAACCCACCAAACTGCCCGGCGAAAGCTCTTCCTCCCAAGAGTTCGGAACGGAAGCAGCCTGCCAGGACCGCCTCCTACAACTCAAAAAGCATCAATTTGGCTCACCCCTATAAATATCTCTTTCAGTAGCCCCGTAACACAGCGCCCTTTGTCGTCTTCCGAACCCCGCTCGCAGCAAACGAAGAAGTCAAATTTTCCGTGGGTGAAAACTTCCAAACACCACCACAAGCAGCGGAATTTGACGGAGGCGCAGAGTTCGCAGGTGGCGGCACCCAGAATGCTGATCAAATGCCCGGTAGGGTTGCTGACCTACGCACAGGCGGTGATGTCGCGCCCACAGCCTCGAAGGAGGGCCGTCAGAACAACTCGGAAGAACAGACCGAGTCCAGCCTAACCACCTTCCTCAATTCTAGTCCTTCTTTCCCAGGCTCTTTCTCACATCATCCTTTCTATTTTCTCGTGAAACCCAGCAAGGAGGTAGCTTTCTGATGCATGTATACGAACTGTCTGAGTCTGCTTAATAAATTACCGGAAATCAGACAGTTGATTCATGACACTCAACCCCACATGTTCGCCGTTACGAAGACCTGGCTTACGGGTGATATCAGTGACATTGAACCGAGTGTCCCGGGGTAATCAGTTTACCAGGCTAACTCCGCCCGAGAGAGAATGGGGGGTTCTGCGATTTTTCTTCAGCAGTGTCTCCCGACACCCACGGTTATTGGTGGCTTTCAGTCCTGTGATAAATGTGATGCTCTGTGGCTTCGACTACCACTGCGTGGCCAAGACTCACTCCTAGTGGGGGTTAATCATTGTTCTCCTTCATCAGACGTATCCAACGACGACACCCTTCTGGTAAGCCTGTAAAACTTTATAGGCCTAAAACGCTTTACCCATTTGCTTATTATGGTTGATTTTCATGCACCCAAGACAAACTGGGCATCAGTTTCTCACCAGGACTGTGAAAGCGGATTCTCGACTTCCTTATCAACGCTGATACATCGGAAGGCGTGGACACAGCACGTCATCGCCCCGACGCGGCACCGTTGTGGGCAGGTTCCATCTCTGCTCGACTTAGTTATCACTAATGAGAGTCACCTGGTAGACAGAGTGATCATCAAACCGCCACTTGGACAGAGTAACCACACTCTGTTAGCCTTTGATCTTATCTGTTACTGGTTACAACAATCAGCAAAAGTGTCCAACGTTTGAAACTTCAATCAGGCAGATTTTAACGGTCTGAAAACCTACCTAGGTTCACCTCTTCTTGACTTGGACTCCGTGGACCAGAACTACTACACGTTTCATAGCGCAATTCAGAAAGCAGACGACTTATTTGTACCGCGCAAACTGTGCATTTTCTCTTATCGGCCATCCCTTCCACGCAGGATACGTCGTCTCCTCGAAAACCGTTCCCAATTATTCGCGAAGCATAAGTTTACAGAAAACTAAGAGGACATGAGCGCATTCCACATTGTCCGAAACAGGTGTAGGTCGGGAATTGGCGAACACACCAAACTCGAACAAAAGAATGTCCTCATCAGAGCCCGCGGGAACAAAAACTTATTATTTGAGCATATGCGACGACTAAGAAAGAAAAAACCTTCCGCCCTTCCTTTACGACTGCCCAACGGGGAGACTTCATCTGACTCCCTAGTTGTGGCCGAGTTATTCAGGGAGTACTTCTCGGCAATCCACAACGTCGCATCCCCGAGTTGGCATCCTGTACCGCCGCTGCAGACGTTCAGGCAACCACTCATGACCGCTGAGTTTTCTGTGCTAGATGTTGAAGACCTTTTACTCAAGGTTAATCCATACAGTGCAATAGGTCCTGAGATGATCCATTCCAGAATACTAAAGGAAGCAGCTGTTAGTCTGGCTGAACCTCTCTATAAGCTGTTCAAGCAAACACTCCAGACTAGCATCCTCCCCAGCGCATAGAAAGAGACGATGGTCACACCCATATTTAAAGTGGATGACCGGCACTCTCTGGCTAGTTATCAGCTAATCAGCCTCACTAGCATCCCGTGCAAAATAATGGAACGCCTACTGAAGCGCGCCATACTCAATCAATTCTTATCAAATAATTTTTCTTCTTCCACACAGCATGGCTTACTTCCTAATCGGTCATGCATAACAAACATGCTTATTTTCATGAATAGTCTGACGGAGGCCAAAGAAAATGGCTTCATCTCTGATGCTATCTTTTTTGATTTCGCCATGGCTTTTGACCGTGTCCCACACGGCCCCCTGAAACACAAAGTGGAGGCCTACGGTATTCAAGGAAAGGTGCTTTGCTGAATTGCCTCCATTCTTGGTAATAGAACGTTTAGAGTCAAGACCAGATCAGACCTCTCGTCTCTCTCTTTCATTTCTGCGGGAGTTCCCCTAGGGTCAGTGCTAGGTCCTTTGTTATTTCTCATTTACATCAACGACCTTCCAAACAATATTTCCAGCAACGTCCTCTCATACGCAGACGACATGAGAATCTGGAATGCCACTGATCCCAGTGCACTACAAATTGATCTTGACGCGATCAAGCGCTGGTCCGACGATGGGCGTCTCCCACTAAATGACAACAAATGTGCTCACATGCGTATACCGGCCTGAAGAGAGACATTAGCTGTTGAGCGTGTCCAGCGCGCGGCTACCAAGATGGTTGCGGGCCCGAGTGATGTTACTTACGAGTTTTGACTTGAAATTCTTGACCTTTACCCACTTGAATTTCGAAGACTCCGCGGTGATTTGATACTCACACACTTCTTCTTTAGAGTAGGTCTTGTAGAACAATTCTTCACTGTAGCGAATGATGACGGCCGAAGTGGACATAATAGGAAGCTTTTCAAGCTTCGTCCTCGGACCTTTCTTAGGCAGCAGTTCTTTTCTTACAGGGTTATTAACTATTGGAACAGCCTTCCTTCTGAGGTCGTCAGCAGCGCTTCTAGGGATCGTTTTAAAGCTTTGCTTGATTCTCATTTATCTAAAATTGCATTATGCGAATAATCTTTCTCTGTTCTTGGTATTCACTGTATTCTCCAAGAGCGGTGCTACACCCTGTTTTCAATGATCGCCTTTCAGATCAACAGAAGCCCGCTAACGCTGAGCAAGGAAAACCGACTGGATCTGGGAACTTTGGGTCGTTGCCTCGAACCCGTGTATCACTCGCTGAAATCGATGAACTCTACATCAGCGTGATATATCCGGTGTTAGTGGTCTTCGGAAAATTCACACTCAGACTGTAACGTATTGGTAGACAAGCGATGTGCGCTCGACCTTCGCCCATTGACAATCCAGAACGCCTTCTTTAAGGAGCAGACAAAATATTGTACCGACAGGCATCAAACTAAAAAACGCAGCAAGGTTCACAAATAACCCGTGTATTTTCAACTACGTTTCCGAATGTGATATCCAGTCAGCTCTGGCCTAGTCTGGGACCAAAGGTGGCAACTACTGCAAGAAAAAAGGCACAAGGAAAGCTGCATCCCACTCGGCAGCACGCAAAATCGCGCCAAGCGAAAAGTGTACAGAAACTTCTAGTGAGTTAAACGACGCCCGGAAGAATTTGCGTTGTAAAACCCTGAAGAGTAGAATAGTAATTGAGTCGTCAGGAAAGTAACAAGCACGATAGCAATGCTGAAGGAAGTGGCACCAAGTTCTTATGAAGCCTCCTATAACAGGCATACACAAGGACGTGTGCACGGTACAGACAATCAGGAAATCAAGGTTGCAGTTGGCATTCTTGAAGAAAATACAAGACTGTTTGTCACTGCAAATCAAGCGGCTTTTTGATATTAGTGGTGCAAATCTCCTGCAACATGAATTCCAACAATTTGTGTGCGGTAAATTTCCCACAAAAATTGTGGCCCTCCAGAGCGTAGATTTATTCAAGGGGGAACTGGAGATGTATTAGGTTAACTTGCTTCTTCTGTTATACTGATACGGAGCGCGTTTCTAAGTCTTCCCTTCGGGACAGCTAGGATTCGTGTTGACCCTTATTTCACCCCCAGAAAAAAATCACTGGTCAAATGTGTCACATCGGAAGAAAACGCAGCGTGATCAATCTGCGAAAAATATTTACCTAGCCCGAGATAGTCAACAGTCTTTGGCTTTCATGGGGTAGTGGATTTGAGAGCAAAGTTGGAGGTTGGAAGTGAACAATTTTTTCTCACATTTATGTGGCTCTGGGAGCCTTACAATGCTCACTGGCTCAAGGAACGGTGCAAGTGATGGTCCATTTTCCTAAAGGGGTTTGATCATTGAAGAAGGCTCAAGTTTCCGGTGTAGTCACTTGACAAACCTGGTACGTTCGAGGCCAACTGAACGGAAGCTTTTTAAAGGGACTGCAATGTTCAAAAATTAGTATCCCACTTGTTTCCTGTAATTCAGCCAAATGTCAACAAACTTCAATTTTGACAGAGGTAGTTGGATAAAAAGTAATCCGACGCTTCGTAGCGTTCAATGCCGAAAAAACTCGTGTCAATCACAGTGCTGGTTGTTTCTTCGTGTCTCCAGTAAATTCTGTTAAGCTTCACACCTAAATGGTTGTACCCAGTCTGTCTCTCGTTTCCTTTTGTTTTGTGGGACGGAAAAATATGTCAAACATATAAGTAGATCGTATGATTGTCGTTTTTCTATTGTCCTCACGCTCCTTGACGCCCAGAATTGCCAGATCTTAATAATAATGACACGGTCGATCTAGAGTTGACTAAGTTTTTTCGAAGCGCCACAGTTGCTTTCCGTAAGTGCAGGAAACTGACATCTTCTGTGAAGTGTGCGATGTTTTATGTCACCCAAAATGTGGTAAACCAGCACATGCAATTCTTGAATTAGTGAGCCTCGTTTGTATTGTTTTTATCATTGAACGTAAGATTCTAGTCAATTCTGCCGCAACATTGTTGGTTCAAGAGAAGGGTCTGAGCCAGGATTCACTAAGCTGTGAGCAAAAACAGCGTGACCACATCAGAAGCCATCTGGGTAAACGTAAGATGTCTGTCAGAAGTGTCACCAAAGATAATGTTGAGCGGGAAGCTGATGGAGCTTGAGAGGAATTTCAGAGACGCCACCGGCTGGAGAACTCTCAGGTGGAGGAATGGGTAAAGGTGGTCTCCAAACCACTGGCGGGAAGAATGGGGCGTCTCCTATCACCACAGAGTTAGGTAGTGATGGGTGGACGTAATGCTCTTCAAAGAGAGCAACTGAGCAGACAGATATCGTTCGGCCATCACGACGGAGCAAACGATTCATGGGAAAAGGCTGGTGAGTTGGCCACAGTTACAGAGCGAAATGTAGCAGTTCATGGGCTATCAGCACGGGTAAGATAGGAAGGCCACCAACGGCGGCGCTCAGTACGATGCATTTGGCAAACCCGTTACGAACCGTGAACATCCCAGAACATGCGAGGATTAGGAGGGTTCTAAGGTTGAGAAAATGGCAGGATAACACCGTTCCGTGTATTCGCAAACTTAGATCTACTTTGATCGGGTTTTCTAACCCTCGACCTAGAGAAAGTTTCCTGTCGGCTACAGCGACCAACAATGGCGTTAAGAAAAGAACATTATAGTAATTCCAGATGTCATCTAAGAGAGTAAAGCTCGTAGGGCTTCAGCCTGACGAACAGACTAAATTTTCGTTTTCCCCAGAACACTGTAATCTCTACATCCACATCAAGCGGCTAATGTTTACAGGAGTCCTTCTCCTCTTCCTGGAGATCAAACATGGGAATTCAGCAACACCGGGGAAACGGAGGCTGGTTACAGCAGCGGCTGTTTCGGAGGGCTAATACTCAGTAGAAGGTGATCAAAAAGTGGGATAGGTCTTCAAACATGGCGTACCAGCCCACCTCCTCTTACAACCCTGAGTTAGCTCCCAGAAGATTGCATGAGGGAAACTACTGGTGGTCTGCATTGAAGCGTGCATTGTTGGGAGAAGATGGGGAGAAATCCGAGCCGTTGCCACAGACAGAATTCATTAAGATTACTGTATCGGGATTGAGGCGAAAGATAGGTATTCTGGTGGAAATCTACTTGATTCGCTGCTTATTCAAGCCCTGACACAACAGAAGATATAGCAAACGGCCGATTCAAATATCGCGTAAAATATAGAACATCAGGATTGGACGAACGGTCTCTGTGTTATGCATTCCGTTAGTCGCCAATTCATCCTTTCCGTATTGCACCAATTAGCATACAGTTTATGGTGTTGCATGTGCTAATGAGATCAGCCAATGACGGGCTGCGATCCCTTTAATACTGTTGTACATCCATAAATAAGGTGTCTCAATCTATGAATAACAATTGCTTACTGCTACCGGTACCAGGTCTTCTCCTCATCACTTGCGTGGGAGATTTCAATTCACGTACGATTCCTAGGGCTATTCGAAGTCCCTCATTCTGAGTGTCACCAATTGGCGTCGCGGAATGGAACTGCCTGCAATTGAGCAATTAAATCTTCATGCTGGTGCGAATAAGATCGAGGAATGGGTCGAAAGATTTGAACTGTGATGCAGCATTCGTCGTGATGTGAACGAAGAAAACAAATCAGCTCTCTTCGTTACCGCTGGTGATCGTGAAGTATATTCATCAATGAAGAATCTGGCTTACACGAATGCCCCAGCCTCGCTGCCGTTCGACGAACTAAAGAAACTGCTGTTAAAGCACGTGCTCCCAGTCAATTTCCAGGTCACAGAATGGGCGAAGTTCAATTCATTAGTGCGTTCAACAAGCACCAGCTTCCGTGGGTTCAATCTACAATTGCAAAAACAAGCTGCCCGTTGCAACTTTGGTGGCAAGCTGGAGGAGCATCTACGTGATCGATTGATTGCTGGCGCCAATGACATTGACCTTCAGCGTAGATTACTGGTCAAACAAGATGTGACTTTCCAAGTGGCCCGAGACATCTGCGTGCAGAAGGATGACGTCACTGCCGCTAGAGCCGATTCGGACGTTGTTCTACTTCAGGAGACGAAAGCGCATACTGCCACCCGAAGTGAACCAGTGAACGGGCCTTCTCATGCACCCATCATCAATCCCGGTTCAAAGAAATTTAGCAAGTGTTTCTTGTGCAGTGAGTCACACTCACGATCATCTTACCAACTCGTTAATGCTATATGCCATTTATGCAGCAAATCTGGTCATATGAAGACGTTATGTAGAAGTCAGAAATAGACGAACTCAAGTTGGTCCTCGGCTATATTGGCTCTGAATCGGAAAGAACATTCTGGCATGGCATTTATAACAACCAACATGCAAGTTTATTTCGTGAAACTTGGTGGTGGCCAGGTTGTCTATAAATCTCCACTAGCGAACGGGTCCAAAAACGAGCTTACTTTGGCAGCACTTATTGATTAATCGTGCCGAGCATAAAAGATTCTCTTTTTGATAGTCAAATAGCTTGGAGTTTATTTAGGTGGTGGAGAATGCACCTAAGAGACCGTTTGGTGGATCGCTTCTCAAACTCCTATATTTCTAGACCTTATTTCAGCAAGTAGATCAACACAGTTGATGGAGGCCCAACGAGACAACAGCTACGCTGGGCCTAGCAAGGACTAAGAGTCCAAGTGAAATAACCAACCTCGAATCTGAACCTCCTGTTGGACTAGGCGGTCACAGAATCACTAGACCGACTGTTGCATTAACTAACGCCAAATCTTCAGACAGGCGGTGTCAAGCCTATAGAGAATTTAAAATTGACAACGTGATTGATGGGGTAAACCTAAAAATACGACCAGAATACTGGGAGGGTAGTTATATCGAAATAATTTTGACCAAACCATAAACCAATTTACCGAAATTGGCTATCGATTTTGCCCCACTCTGAAAGGCTATTCACCACAGGAAGCCATCGTGGTGGAAGCGCAGAGCAAACAAGTTCCAAACCATGAATCAATGAGCGTAGAAGAGATTCAAAAGCACAGGCAGACATGGACGTTGTGTCGAGCGCAGCTGGGCGCAGCAATGTGCCAGTCAACCTTAGCAAGTCTTGGAAACCATACGAGATAAAGTTGGCTAAGACAGTCAGGCAAATCATTACACAAATTCCCAGTCTAAAGACTCTACTGGGGTGTCTCATGGATGTATCCATAACAATCAGGAGAACGCGTCCAAAAATGAGGAGAAAGCTCAAACTTTGCCTCAGTCTTTTGAGAGGTTGCATGCAAAGTGGTGGGGGTGGATCACAACACGCTGACGTCGCGATTGATTTCTCCATGACGGAGGAAGCAGTAGTCAGTGCCCCAGGGTTGCAGAGTAAGTTGTCCAAGCTAAGTGTTACGGAGGCAGCGAGCCCAAATGACACTCACCCGACATTTATATGAACACTTGCTGGTGTTTCAACTGCTACTTTAACTAGCTCACCTCATAGATCGTTTGATGAAGTCCAACTACCTGCGGACTGGGATGTGGCCGCTGACACTTGCACGCAGAGGGGGCAATGGGGGGAAGGTATCAAAATATAGGATTGTAGTTCTCGAGTCAGCCATCTTGAAGGTTCCAGAAAGGATCCAAAGGACGACATAGCGCAACACGTTACTGAGTATGGACTACCGATGGCTCAGCAACAAAGCTTTGTGAGTGAACGGTCTTGCCTTTCTGACTTTCAAGGGATCATTGAAGGGAATTTTTCTTCTCCATTTGTTGCAGCAGGGTAGGATCCTTGAATCTCGCTGGTGCAAGAAGCTGGAAATCGACCGCCTACTTGACTCAGGTCTTGTTATCTGGGCTGGACTGAACTGAACTGTACAATTCATGGTTCTAAACGCGTCGTCTCTGGAAACCAATTACACAGAACAGAAGAGAAACACTCACAGAATCAACCTGCAGTGGAATAAAGAAGGGACTCAGCAGTGTTACGAGGCAACTACAGCGACTTACGGCAAGTGTCCGGAATTGATTCCACCACAATAAATCTGTTGAGTCGTTCGTCAATGACTCGAGTTCACACCGAGCTGTGTGTAATTTGCAGGTCCAAAAAGTGCTATTCTCAGTATCCAACGACAGAGAAGGCAATCTATCTTCAAAACGCTTGGAGAGAAGGCGTTCGTGAAAACTGGATTTAATACGGTACTAACGGAACCAGGGTACAAGAAAATTAAATCTCTCATCACGAATGTGGAAATCCTTAGAAATCAAGCAAAGAAGGTTCCTGCGTAAATCAACAGCTAGGCACCGCTCAACGATGGTGGACCATAAAACGAAACTGAGCTCAGTTAAACAAATGGTCATCGGTTGGGACAGAGCGGAACGACTGTTCGTGCACCGAGAAAGGATGGAAGGAAAGTGCCCAGTTTTGACATACAGAAGTTTACAGTTCTCGAGCTAAAGGATGGGAAAAAAGTAACAGTAGCTGATGTAAAAATGAAGATGAATAATACAGTTTATTCAGAACAGATGGTAAGGCGTCCAACCGTCTTTCATTACTAATCAAAGTTCAGCAATCTCAAAGTATTTCAACAGACTTCGACAAAATCAACAGATTCCGCTGTTAAGATAATTTTTCCTTCAGTAACGTGAAAATTCCAGCGAATTCGGTTTCCCAAGCTGTGCCATAAGAAGGTTGCCACAGTTACCCCACGGATAACCACGACTGCGTGAAAGCAGAAGGTGAAACACAGGAGAGCGAAGCGTGAATTGATTCAAACAATGGACAAGTAGTTAATGTGCAGGAAGAACATAACGCGTGTGAAGAGTAGTGTGTACCACGAGTTTGGAAAAGAAGCAGACTCTGCAAACCGTTGGCTAGTAAATCATTGATCATATCAACTAAAAATCGAGGTCGTCGTACGCGCTGTTTGTGAACGTCTTCCTTCATTTCGTGACGCGATGGGTTTAGATGAGAGTAAACTTTCCCAGTCACCAAAGAAACACAGTCAGTGTTTTAAAATTTGTGTCTCGGCTCCAATTGTTCCTTGGAGAATTATTCACCAGTGTTCGCCGGAGTTATGGAAAAAGGTTCACAGAGGTGCGGCCGCGTCAAGGTTAAACGAGTTCTGTTTATAGAATACTTCAACTTCCCCGATACGCCAATGGTGTGCAGCTACCAAATACCTCATGAATGCACGCCTGCTTTTTGCCTAACTAGACAAGATATCATGAACTGCCGCAAACCCTGTTCTGTGTTCTCACTAAGGAAAAGGAAAAAGTGTTCAAAAATGGCTGAACACTTTGAGTATAACCACATTCCTGCCAGGCTTTCATCTATCCAAGTAAGGTCACTATCATGACTTGATATTCCCAGAATTTGCACTTCAAATCCATTCTTGATACTCGCAGTGGTTTGGCAGTTGTCCATCTTGCACGAGACATGATAACACAGTTTGCCGTGTTAGACCTACATATCAATAAATTCCTTGGTTCCTTCGGACGGCAGACTGTTAGCCCAAATCTAGAATCTACTTTTGGAAAAATATCACCCGATGGCAGCCTATGTCTTATCAAACTTCCTTCCGTCCGAAACAGACGCGTTTCTATACTTAAGGTAAGCTTCTCTTTACATATCAGTCACCTCATGCATTTTACTGTTTATTAGGGATAGTTCTATCATTAACATTGGTTAATATGCACATTCAGCATCCTGAAGTGAATAGTCTTCTAAGGTTGTACTGCAAAATCTTTGTGCCCAGTAATGTATTTCTGTGTAGAGATCATGAAAGTGCATCTTACCGTCAAATTTTGTAGTTCATACCTTTGTGTTCCAACGACAATCCTCAGTTTCCGTTACACACACTAAATGGTGACGCTTTTCCGTGACGAATGCTTTCATGTCCACTTGCATTGGTCTTTGTTTTCTTGCGACACTGCTCAGTGGTTGCATGCTCAGTCCGCTTTGAGGTCCCTCTGTAGAATTCGCTGATTCGGATTATCGTGTGCTACTTTGGCATCAGATTATTCTCAACTCGACTCCTGCAACTACTCGTAACATTTAATTATGGTTACTGGTGATTTGAATGAGCAAATACACAGGCTGTGTTGATGAACGTGACCTACGTGGCCAACACGCTTACGGCACTCGTCGAGTAGACAACGGTGAACTTTCTTCGCAGCTCTTTTAACAATTATCCACCCTTGGGGAGTACTTTTTTGACGATCTAAACGTGGCACCGAATTTCAATCATCGCCGACGTGTCCGCTTCCCATATTGTAAGTCAATTGGGAGTACTTGTCTGGGTTTCGGTCATACACTGGTATATGAGAAATGCGTTCTGCGAGTGGTTACTTCTTCGTAAGACGCCAATCGCACTTTTAAACTAGCGGAGCCATGCACGCGCTGCACCCACTAGGGCGTGCTCTTGTCTAGCCTACGTCCTCCTTCCGTACACGTCAGATACATTTCCGACATATAATGCATAATGGTAGTGCCACATTTTTTAGCACTTCCGCTCGTTCAGTCACCAAATGGTGGGATTTTTTACGATGCCTTCAACGTTCTGACCCTGGACGAACTGTTCCATCAGTCATATTAATTAAGCTCGCCTTTAAACAGAGGAAAATGGAGGTCTTGTGGACACCGCTCTACCAGGAACTGACCACCACTGCTGGGTGCTCCCGGAAACTTTTTCGCCTTTTTTCACGAGTATCAGGGATTCAGATGTAAACGTGACAAAACGCTTGGCTGACGTTGATTCTACCTGCAATGTGTCACGACGTTTTGAACATTGAGCTGAGCACTTCTAGCCCTAGTCCAACTTACCACCTACGTAGTTGACTCTCATTCGGCCTCGCGAGTCATCAGCTTGTTGGCGTTTATCTGGTTGCTGAATCAAAATCTTGTTCGAGATCAATTTATAGAAACATCACGTTCGGCCGGGCTCAGAGGGACTTTCCCTTTCTTTGATTGTTTCGGATGGCTGACATTTCACTAACATCCTCCTCACGCAATTCGTGCGCAAACAATTGAGCGGTATTCACGGTCCGTACCGCTTTGGAGGTTTTTGTGGTTGTTTCATCTGGTGGGAAGCATGTGAGGAATAAATTAGACCTCACCCTAGGCATAACTACTAATAGCGTTCTCACGCCCCGTCAGACGCTTGAGGTTGGCACATAAAAAGTTTACATTTGTTTTTCTGCAACGTCAGTGGGACTGTTTGTCAAGGATCGATGGGCCCAAGGGATGTGTTAACAGTCTGAATGTAATCCATTGTAGAGTTTCTATCTGCACGGTCTGACAGTTCGCTCATCTCTTGATGTTCTGTTGGGTCAGATCGGACATTGTAATTTTCACACTGACAAGGTTACTCATGCCAAGCAGGCTAATGGATAGAGATTTGATGAGTCACAACCTCTTGTTTCTACAACCTAGATGTTAGAAATATGTAGGCACGTTACGGTAGAAGACCGGTGTCAATTCTAGTGGGTTGCTCACACAGTCTTGAGGTGCGAACTTTTGATTCAAAGACTTTAGTCAAGCTTTCTAACAGTTTTCCTGCCTAAGCCCGACCGTTTCAACACTTCTGGCAGTCCTGTTACAGATAATAGTACTGTGTTAGCCATCTAGCGGTATAACTCCTACCGCTTGGTCTGCTTCATTCAGCCGGGTGGATAGGTTAAACTACGCTTCTGTTGCCCCTCTTTCACATTCTTATTCAATTCACTTCCTAAGCCCCTTCCAAGCGTCACAGATCTTACGGACGACATAACTTATCGTGTTAACACTGTCAGGGTTAGTCTCATCCCCATAGCTCAGTCTTTCGCTCTCTCTGTCACTTGCTTAAATCTAGAGTATGCTTCGGAATAGACATTCACATTGCCAAGCAGCTTCCTGTTGGTAGTACACTGGACGATTATTTTAACCTTGTTGCGACTAGCTGCAGGCACCAAATTAAAAAATCTCATTATCCGTCTTCAATCCTAACTACCGCAGCGATAGCGGTCCGAAAAACGCTATTTACCCGGATTTATCTCCCCTATATTTTTATATTGCCCGTCACGATCACTTTAGTGGAGAGTATAAACGGCTGATTTGTTGATGTTGATTTTTGACTAGGTGGAGGTTTGTGCTAGCATCACATCCTTCATATGTTGACGGCTGTTGCATCTGAGTGCCACACACATACTATATTTAATCAGTGTTAGTTAGAGGCGTCGTGTACGTTATCATTTTACTGGGCAAACCTTTCTCTGAGTCAAACAGTCTCTAATGGACCTCATGAATGAGCTTTTCTAGATAGCGTGGTTCTATTCACGTCTGTTCCTCCCTTTGGAACCCGTTATGTTTCGGTGACGCACTCGTGGCCTGCCGATTCGCTCCCGAATTCGCTGGAAAACACGCTCGCGATCGCAAGTGGCTTTTGAGAGACTGGCCGTCCTTGTCATAAAGCATACGTACCAAACCAGATTGAAATATTGCTAATTTGAGGCATCTCTGGTGACAGAGGGGGTATTTCTCTTAAGCTTCAAGGTCGCGCATATAAGACAACGGTGAGGGCCGTATTACTTTACGGCAGCGAAACCTGGCCGCTCAAGGTAGAAGCCGTGAACCATCTTCAGATATTTGACCACCGATGTCTGCGTTCAGTCGCTCGTATAGGGTGGCACCAGCGTGTAAGTAACGAAGAGGTTAAGAAGCGGGTGTTTGGTAGTGATTGTCAAACGAGTTCTTTTGTCCAGTCTCTACGTTTTCACAGGCCTAGATGGTTAGGTCACGTATTAAGGATGCCAGCTAGTCGTCTTCCACACCGAGCACTGTTCGCTGACACTGCGATCGACTGGTGTAAGGTGCGAGGTGGACAGATAATGACCTGGCGTAGAGATATGAAATCGTTCACCAAGGGGTTGGCCACTGTAGATCGAGTTTGTCTCTCGCGCTGGAGCCTTTGCAACTGACAGAGTCAGTGGTTGGAGACTCTAGGTGAGATGGCGGCTAATCGGGCTCAGTGGCGTGAATGTTGTCGTTGTTTGGTCGAGTTGTACGTGAAGTGAGTGTATTTAATGACGCGGGGCAGTGAAAGCCGTAAGGAAGCTGTCTCGCTGATGACGCCTTACTCTCACTTGCAGCTCGGTTGTTTGTTTGCAGGGTATAGGCACCTTGATGTTGAATGTTTGAATATGGAAGTAGTCATTTTCAGTAGTTAGGTCCCTTCCCGTCCCCTTTATTTCCTTCTCTCTTCCTATATAGGGTTTGCTTTTTCCTCATGATTGTGTGGCAGTTAAGCATTAATGTGAACCACTGATGTATTGCTGTCTATGATGATGAGATTGAAATTTGTGTTTGAAAATTCTAAACTTACAGACCCCAGTTATTACTCAGTATGAGTTTTACTGTCAATGCAGTCGACAATTCCTATAACGTACCGGCTGGTGGTTCGCAGGTTAAACAACTATTGGGTCTGGGAATACTTCCTTGAACTGCTTTGTTCCAGAGAGAGCGCTCCTCATGACAATGCATACGATAATTTGTGGAGGGGTATCCATATGAGAATCAGACAAAGTCTGTTAGTTGGCTGTGGAGCTTGGCTGACTGAAGGTGCCTATGAACTTGGAACGGCTTTCGTTTCATGGATGGCTGACTCCTCAAGCTTATCCGTATCGCTGGCCAATAGTGTCCTTCAGCCAGTATAACTACCACCGAGTTGGATGACTCTCATCTTGTGTGCTTGGATTGTTGGACTAATGTCTTTTACCGCACCACCGTTGTAATCATGCGATGACATACTTTTGTCTGTAGGTTTAAAGCCACGTGCAGTTCAGTAATACGTTCTGTCAAAAGTGTCTAGGCGTCTGGTCGAATATAATTCGTCGTACGGTGAGTGACTTCGTGACTTGGTTGCTGCAGATTTGCAATTAGATACTGAATTTCCAAACAATGTGAGAGGTCCGATGTTGGATGCAAGCAAATTGCATAAGAAGAGCTATGGTTTCTCGCCATTAAAATGAGTTCCCACCTTTTCTCGAAGTCTGTGAAAGTTATGTCTCAGGAGCACATCAGTGCAAAGATTAGGCACTACAAAGTTTGGTTCGATCACAACAGCAACACTTGTAACGCACAACAACATAATATTGACCTCGCGTATAGCTATTTAATCCGAATGAATCCATGGTTATTGTATTTCACCGCTTTTCAATTCTCCACGGTTATCTCTGGACGACAGAGCTTAAAATGTGGCTGTCAGAAATTCCGGTATCTACTAGAGCCGATATATGTACTTTTTCACAAATGGTCTCACGTCGACTCGAAGGCCAGTACAACCACGGACCATGGTAAAAAGCTTTATACTATTTCCAGATAAAACGGTTCGTTCCACCTCTTTCGACTCTTCGACCGGATGCTGCTCACGGTCTTTGCGCGAGGTTTTGGTCAGCTTGTGCTGAAGTTCATAGCAGTCGTCGGCTACCTGTTAGAGTACCACTACTACACGATCCGTCGCTAAACTGTGGTCAGTGCATCCTTGACTGGACCAAAATTCTCTTCGATCTTCCCTGGGTTGAATGAGCCCACACAATGAAAAGTCCGTGAGTAATTTGGAGACAAGGTGGACTAGACTGTTGTCCGTTGATAAACACTACTCATGAGGTGCCTCTTTGATTTCCCAAACCTTCTGTATGTTTTTCGTCAGTTCCGATATAAATCACTCCCCGCCATCTTTAAAAATGAAGGGAGAGAGGAGACCTTGTCCGAAAGCTTTGTTACGTTCCATTGACCAATTCTACTTTCAGTGGAAGGCCTTCTGGAACGCAGCAACTGACCATCCGGGTCCCGTTGTCTATGTGGTCCAATTAAAGCCATTTGAAATGTTCCTCAAGACTGCCAACCCATCTATCAAGTCGAACCTATTCTCTGCCACAGCCTCACATTTTGGAGTAACATAGTCGAGCGTCTACGGATCATAACTCCACCCTGTGGCAAACACTGCAGCATTGACACGCCTTCTTTCAGCCAACGGTCGTAGTACTCGTGGATCAGAAAGACTGCTTCCGAATTTGTTGCCCGACGTGCTCCCCGCAGCCGTTTTCATTACCAAGGGGTCCTTGTGAAAAATATCGTTTGGTTGAGGTGATTGTCTGCTCACCCTTAACGGAGAGTATGCAGTGTTGGACGGCTTCATCATGCGTTTTTCACTTCAAACAGCAACGGCAGAAAAAGTTGATCTTTCCCTTATTTCCCTTATTTCTTCTGCACAAAACATACAGAACATGCTAAACCGATTAACCCACACTGTTGGTCCGTGAGCCATGCATTCTGCACCTTCGAAATTTGAAGTGCTGCTACAAGTTCGCGACAAATAACCGAGATAATGAAAGTGCGCAGCCCTCGATGCTTGAATCACGTACTCGTACATACATGGAGCGTCTTCTGCATCGTCCATCGTCCAGTACAGCTGCCAATAATGGAAAGAAACTGCATGGTGGCCAGGCGACGAAGTGACCATAGACTGAGAAGGCTCTGAGCGCCCAGCTGATCAAGGTTAACGGGTGCCGTCCACCCAGTTCTCGAATTCGAGACGTTCGACATCTTTGGTTGTTGGCAACCTCGGACACGGTAGTGTGTTACAGTCAGTGGTGAGCCTGCAGTCGCAAGATTGTTGACTTCTTTTTCATGAATCTCCGTCGTTATTTCATTTTCATTCTGTTTTCTGTACACATGTACTTGCTTCCTATTTGGCTTCTTCATGAACTGTTGTCAGGATTAACGACCACAGTACCCACGGGTATGGCTCAAAGCCGAAAATGATGAGGATGGAGAAAGAGAAGAGGAAGCGATAAGTGTCGCCCAGCTGACTTAACAGCAATAGCGTAGAACGATTTGGTGTCACTGGCACGTCGGCACTGAAGCCACACCCACATACACTTAGAATACTTCAGTTGAAACCCGCGGGAAGGGATTTCGGGCTATACTGTATTTGCTTGTTATATCCCATCTTACAGTTACATATAAACAATGGGTAACTTTGCCCGTTACGTATGCCTCTATGTTCAACGTGGGGTTCATGCTGGTGTTCTAGGTACAGTTTAGCTTACAGCCCTTTTGCAGTAAGAATAAGTTTTCAGGTTTACTCCTTCTATTCTGTGTTTGTACACTCCTAGGCTCAACGTCTAACGAACTTGTTGATAGGCACCATTAATGACGGGTATGTGGGAGATCGGATATGAACTATTTTGAAGGCCACTGCAGCCTTCATCAACTTGATGCAGCTGTGACATTAGTGCTATACTTAATCTTAAGGTTCCCAAGACCACATCTAGGGCGATACTTGTCGCGATGTGACATAGATATCTGATGTATTAATTTTTTGTACTCAGCCAAACATATGGTGGCATCGACAGGTTGGCGACGAGAATGTAGGGAGGCGAGTTTTTAGTCATGAGGGTCAAGCGGGTCAATCCTTAAAAACGCCGAAAATTCATACAATTAGACGGCTAGGGCGTGTGTTAACTATACCAATAGCTCATCATTTTCTGTCGTGAACTCTTTTGCCATCCTCCACATCACTAGCGCAGCACATGAGAAGACCAGTCGGTGACCTGATGGGGAAATGAGAGCAGTCAGTAGTAGATTGAGAGTACTGTAACATCTTTTGTATCTGGATTGAATGCCTCTTAGTCTGTTTAGCCTCTGTTGGAAAACATTATCATATATAAATGGCCACCAAATCCGGGGACACTAATGCCCATGATGAACAGACTGAGAATAACACAACGCCGGGAGCAAGTTGTAAAACTACGCTTCAAACACCTCGGGTGGCCTTCCTCAAGAGTGTTGTAATCGAAATCACATTAACAAAGGAACAGAGGTCACGTGGGATTTGCTGTGGTTAAGTCGATCTGTGTTGCATCTGACCTGATAGGTCTGGTCCTTTCTCATTAAGTGGGGGGTGAGACAGATGTAGATCAGAAGCGTCTGTTTCTGGTGCTGTTTATCCACCGACGCCACACTGCAGACAGGGATTTGCTGTGATTGCGATTAACATAAGCATGCTGTGTGTAAATGGTGAGAGCTTCAGGACAGCACCGCTACGCATAGGAAGACAGACTCTTGTGAATCACTCGAGGTTGATCAAAGCCTACGTTGTGATTCTCTGAAAGTGCATGTACTGCGATGTCCGAATCCTTTTCTACCGTCTGAAGCTGAAAGGTGTATTCGGGAGGAAATCTCGTGTGCCTCTTGTGTTCGGCAACACGTACTCTCAGTTGTCTACTTGTCTCTCCAATGTAGCTGACATTGCGATCGCCGCATTTGATTTCGTAAACGCAGTCTGTCTGGTCGCCCATAGAAATTGGATCTTTAGGATGTGTTACCAGTCGTTATAAGGTATGGTCTAACTGAAATACAGTCCAGATAGCGTACTCAGAGAGAACGAATCTTTTCAGACGTTTGCTGGCGATACGGTATTCGCACACTAGACTTGAAAGTTCTGGCCGTTTTGGTCTCCTCCCTAATGGACATGCACTTAATTGTATTCTCAGTAAATGCGTTTGGATAGTGGTTAGCGGTCAGCAGTTCTTTAATGTGAGAAGTCTCTGTTCTGAAAAGTTCAATGGTGCAGATCTTATTAGCTCTATTGGCGAGTGGTCTGATGACTGTTTTCTTCATACCGGTTGGATGCGACGAGTTGAAGTTGAAACATCGACCAAAATGGGTTGGTTTGCGGTATACAGATACCTGAAATCTCCGCTGCTCGTCAACTTTGACTAGGCAGTCTAGAAAATTGAGTGTGCGCTCATCGGTTTCACTTTCCAATGTGAATACAACGCCGTTACATTTTGAGTTAATAAATTGACCTAACCACGGCAAATCCCATGTGACATCTGTTCTTTTGTTAATGTAATTTCGATTACAACACTCCTGAGGAAAGCCACCCGAGGTAGTTGAAACGCCGAGTATTACAACTTGTCCCTAACGTTGTGTTATTCTCAATCTCTGTATCAATTACATGTTGAACACGACGCCCAAACTGTTTGACTTAATTCATACAGCTAGTGCCCATGCTTTCTTGCGTAGTTGTCTGTAAATGAACGACGATAAATAATGCGATCTGAAGAGGGTTGTATGGGAGTTGTTTCACAGTGCAGTTTTATCTTCACGTGGTATCTAGACGCTTCATTATGAAGAAGTACTCATGAGGTCCTAGGACCTTCGCGTTATCTATTTCACCCCAGTGATCCACAGAGCTTTCGTGCACTTGGCTTTCCTCTCATTACTTACAACTGGCGATTTCTAATGAGTAGTAGTGGAGTTGGATTGATAAAAGACAAGACCCGCTCCATCTTGGTGGCAGCTTTTGCATTCAACCAGGATTGTCTTATCAGTCCTTTCTAGACGAATTACTGTTTTTTATTCCTTACAAGACACGACGGTTTCCACGTTAGAAACTTGGACACGATGGCAGAAACCTAATTGACCAAAAAACCCATAGAAATAGTCAGTCTTAATTGGTGCACTTTAACAACTTTGACCGAGGAACCGATACGGGTTTTCCGAGACACCAACTGTATTGCCCAATCAGAACGAGGTTAGCGACCAATGTCAAGCGGGGAACTTTTCACTGATTCCTAATAATCCACCAATATTCTACTTCATGTACGTGTGTGATGGACTGTTGATAGATTATTAGGAACCGGTCGGAGGTTCTCTGCCCAAATCGATCGCAGCATTACATGGAGACCTCTGTGCTTCTCAGCCATGGAAACAACAAGGTCATGTGGCAATCACTAACGGGTGGTGCCATTATGCTGAGGAATTTCGTACATTTTTGAGCAGCCTGTTGGACTCAGACTATGCAGATGTTCGTGCCGGTTTCGTTTCGTTATTTTCCCAGAGGTCATGCATCCGCACTTAATCCGCATTCGAGCGGGGAGTGTGTGAAGAACGCTTCAGAAGAAGCATTGGCAAACATATCATCATCATAGACAGCAATACATCAGTGGTTCACATTAATGCTTAACTGCCACACAATCATGAGGAAAAAGCAAACCCTATATAGGAAGAGAGAAGGAAATAAAGGGGACGGGAAGGGACCTAACTACTGAAAATGACTACTTCCATATTCAAACATTCAACATCAAGGTGCCTATACCCTGCAAACAAACAACCGAGCTGCAAGTGAGAGTAAGGCGTCATCAGCGAGACAGCTTCCTTACGGCTTTCACTGCCCCGCGTCATTAAATACACTCACTTCACGTACAACTCGACCAAACAACGACAACATTCACGCCACTGAGCCCGATTAGCCGCCATCTCACCTAGAGTCTCCAACCACCGACTCTGTGAGTCGCGAGGACCCCA
>QNGE01003123.1:48225-66780 GCA_008508345.1 Paragonimus westermani
CGGTCACACACGTAAACCGGTTAGAAGTGCACACGACGTGTGAACGGAAACCGGGGGGTGCTGCGGGTTGGAATTATGACTCATAAACGAGAGAGAGCGCGTTACATGTGACTGGCGATTTGGACAATCAATATTGTGCTTTATTGGACGCCTTCTCGCTACAATTTGTTTATGAGCAGTACCCTCTGACTGCCTAGAGAAAGGAAATCAACTGTGCTTCTAGTTCCAGTCGGGTATCCTATGTTGTGGATGTTTCACTGGACAGGTGGGAATAATCTTTGATATGCGACAATTAACTCGTATCTCATATGATATCAACGTCGCAGTGGTCTGTACGGTGGTCTCGCTGACCGGGATTCTAATCCAGACAGTGACCAGCGGGCGAACGCTAGTACACTGAAAACTAGAGTCCGTTGCCATTTCGAAAGGGGCCTTCTTCCGTGAGCCTCACCATTTCGTGGTTATTAGCCAGTATTATTCATTTTGGTTACTTACGCATTCCGTTTAAATCATAGTTATGCTATGCGTTGACTTGATGGTGTATCGACAGATTTAGTACTATCCCTAGCTGTCTTCCGGTGTTTCAGCGATTCGCTTCAGGTTTACATTCGTTTGTCTCTGTGTGGTCTGTTTTAAGGTTAGCTTGGGGCAAATCTGTTTCAGATATACAGTCGATTGAATGCTTGTAGGTGGACCGTTTGTTTTTGTCTCACCATTTGCACTGTTCATCAAACATCATGCACCATCCAACCAGTTCAGGTATTTACGACCGCGGCCTGACGACTCCGCATGTGAATGACTTGAAGATTTCTGTTTTGTTTTGTTTTGATCTGATTTGATTATGCGGACAAAATCAGTTCTAAATCCCTCTCACTGTCCCCGTCACCTTCGACTTGGTTGTTCAGAGCGAAAGTTCGGCCACTCGGCGCTCTCTTTTCCCATGTTGCCTGGTGCGTGTGTGCTTATGCGTGGGATTTTTCTGTTTCCGTTTAGAGTGAAGGACAAGATTACGTTAATTTGTACGCACCATCCTTCCTCTCATGTTGAAAGCTTCACGGTGTTGGTTACCAATTCTGTCTTCATGTGGCCTACCACATTCTCTATGGGAGTCAAGCTCCTTGGATCCAGAAAGAAAAGTTCGATTAACCCGGGGCTTTGATTCACAGTCGTGGCTTCCAGACCATACTGGGTAGGATGAACATCTCCGAGTTAGTCTGTATAAGATTGGCTTTACATCTTGCATGTGCTGCTTCGATACCTGGTCGTTCCTACTCTAATCTCATTTATTGTTTACAATCCGACTTGAACTGTTCACAGTTTCAATCATCAGGGTAGTACCACTTCATAGTAAAATTATGGTTTTGTAATCGAATAAAGGTGAAATTCACTCGTTATCTTAGCTAATCTTTCCCACCTATGACGTCGCAAAAGCATCCGGCTGTCGTGTGTAGTGTTTAAGGTGCGCCCTACCTCGCTAGGTGCCTCACAATGAGGAAGCAACCCACTTTGATTTGTCGATGAACAAATCATATGGGAGCAACTTCAATAATGCTAGTATCACGTACGAGGCGTCGCACAGTCGTATTTAGTAAGTTTATGTGATTCAATATTTTTTAAGAGATATAAGAAATTTGCAGATTGGGAAAGGCTGAGGGTGCTGAGTCTATGTTGGATGGTGTTGTTAGAAGACAAATTGGTAGTTGACTTTTGTTTCAGAAAAGAGTAAAGTAACCACTGAGAAAACATGTGAAAGAGAAACTTAACTACAACCATTTCAAGTTTGCACATCTCAGCATGCGGTCCGCAACAAATGACTGACAGTGTCACTGTAAATTCGAAGTCATTTTGATGTCTCAGTCATCTGAAGACTCGTTTTGGCGTCGAGTGTGGGTCTGCATTAGTCTACGGGTGATTCTTTGACGTTTCAGTTTGAACACTTATCGAATGTTCTCTTCCAGTTAGAAGACTGTTTAAAATTCTGGCTTTATAAAACTAACTGCAAGATGGTTGTGTTTGTAACAAATGATGAGGATGATGAAGGATCTTAAGTGCTAAGATTAAGCCCCTCTTGACATAACGACGGTCCGTGGGATCTGTCTCAGTTCACGCAACCCATATTGAGAGGACGGTGAGTGAAGTGTGGTAACCCTCTTTGTGGATCTTTGTTGTGCTTTATCAACAGGACCAGCGCACTCCACATGGTGGTGGTTGCAAGCTGCGACACTCAGCTCAACGTGAGGACCTATCAGCGCGTTGAATATTTACTTCTAGGCATAAAGTTTTACAAAGTGGTTTCCAACATTGGGCTTACATGAGTTATAAGTGCGCAGCACATTCCTAGACAAAACGTTTGTTCGAGGTCAGTTAACGTTGGTTAACCGATTAGGACTCAGCAGAAAAGATCGACAGACCTTTAATGCTAATTCATGTACGTGAATTCACTTCTCTGCTACCTACCCGTATGCCGAATGACATTCATTCACCAATTAATTGATTTTCACGTGAAAACTTGTATGGCAGTTAAACGACAGCACGAACCTCTGATACATTACTGTCTTCATTTAACTGATGTTGATGTATGCCCGCTATGTTTGACAACACCATGTGCTTGATCAGAATTCACCATTATATAGGCCGTGTTCCCGTTGTGAGTCTACTCGTGCTATCGTGCAGGGCGTTATCGGTCGATCAGTTTTGTCACCCCAAAATTTGTAACCATTCCGAACCGACCATGTTAGTAGTAGGTGTTCTTTTTTTAGCTTGTCCCTGTAAGTCATACCCTTGATGATGCAATCCAGAAAGACCAACTCATCCGTACCAGTTGACTATTTAGCAGGTCATGCTTGAATTAAATCGCTGCTACATTTCACTTTAGGAATTCCAGTGCATCGTTGAGTCGCCCATTGTTTTGTCTCTACACGTGTTTTGTTATATTCATCTTCATGTGACGAAATCGTTGCTTGTCAGCCCTCCTTACAAAATTCATCCGATTACCAAATTTTGGTTTTCGGCAGTCAACATATCGAGCTTGGCAGAATGCTGACTGGATGAATAAGCGGTATCCAGCAAAGATCCCGTAATCGATTGTTACCGAGAAACAAGCAACCTCGGTATCAAGTGGCTTCATTCATTCTGGGAAAGTGACTATTCTGTACAGCGAGATATACGCGATAGCTCTTCGTTTTTCTTGTCAGATCCTAGCCATTTAACTGATGCGGACTGTTCCAGTTCATTCTTTTATCTAGGAATGTAACCGAAAGCGAACCTGAACGAGGCGACTAACAGACTACTGAGTAAACCAGACACCAAATTCGCCTTTTTGCCCGTTGGTTCACAGTTGGGAAATAGGATAAGTTTGTTCGAAACAGTCATTTGTGGGTCCTGTCCAAAACCACACTCAGCACAGCCCGGATCATGGGGTTGCGTCTTTTTACATTTAATCACGTTCAGCAGGACCCCTTTGTCTCGATTTCGACATGAAGACGATCGTGTGTCTATTTGTCCTATGTTTGGTTTGCGTTGTATCGCGTCTTTGTCCTCAGATAGGACGATATGCCGTTTGTTTAACGCTTAGTCAGGCTTTTACAGCTCGCATGAGTTTTGTTCACTCACAAACTGATCTCAATATGATGGTAAGATGACTTTATCGACCGTCTATCGTAGGGTTGCTAATTTGAATCCAGCATTGCTTGGTCTGTCCTAGATTTGAACAGCTGGACAACTCCTTGCTCACCTGGCGCGTCTTGTGGCTTGCTGGTAATCTAACTTCTTTTCAAGTAAAGACCCCGATTCAGGTTATCGATATTTTATGAAGCTGGCACAGGTTGCGTTCACGACCCGTCCAATGCAGCTCAGGTTTCAACGACTCAGTTTTATTTGACAATGCACCCACATACAAGTAGTGAACATTCACTGAAGGGCCTGTCGTCTGCTTGACCGCCCACTATTATGCTTCCCTCGCATCACTTGATATTTATCTGATAAGTGCGTTTACTCACACAAGCAACTCCGCTTTCTGGGTTATCTTCACACATTTCACTGTTGTCAACAGCATAGCGGCGGTTCTGTTGTTGGGGACTCGGCTTCGGATCGTCGTGTCACACGCAGTTTAGCATCTTCCTCCTCGCCTACACTTCCACCACTGGCAGCCGACTTTGTTCAACCAATGTTGACCACAAGCAGCAACTTATCTTTCCCACTGTGTACTGCTCCGTTCCGATCCGACGGTCCCATGTTCAACCGAGTTATTGCTGGACGTCTGTCGTCCTCCGAACATTTACATCATCCCCACACCTCGGATGCAGGAGCAGTCGGCAGTAGCTCATCTACCTGTCTACCGATCGCCCTGTTCTCCTCGTTTGGGTCAGCCATTGCACGACAGGTGGAAGTGTTGCTGGTCTATCAGCTCCCTCCACCACCGTCACTGCAAGCGCTAATCCGGCAGAAAATTCTGCAGGTATGTGTTGTCTGTCTGACGTGTCCTATACCTGTAACGTCAATCGCTTTCCTGACCTACCGACTACTAGCCCAGTTATCCTATTAACTAATCAAAAAATCGAATAACTGTTTTCACTACGTGATTTGTTGAGTTTTCTAAATACGCCTTTCTCTTGCAGTTAAGTTTCCCATCGTGACTGCTGTCTAGCTTTGAGCAACCTGGTGTCATCTAACCCGCATATTGTCCAGTACACAACAAGGTAATAAAAATCTATGGTGTGAAAACTGCTAACCGTGCCAGGTTTCCAACACACCTGTCACCACTGTTCCTCATTTTGATGAGCACCATTTGATAACAGATGCGGATGTTTATCGTCACATCTACTCTCAAGAGTCTTTCTGTCATCCACTACTTGGAACTTGCTAGTTTCATTTCGGCTTCTTGGACAAAGTTACTTGGGCTTGCTAATAGAGCCCCCTGTGCTGATTTTAATGTTTGCTCATGATTACACTCCCAGTCGTTTGAAACAAGCGACCAACTAGCTATCCCGACATTTAATCAAGTTTTAGTCACAGGCCCTTCTTTCGGAATCCGTACAACGTTTTTATGTTCATACCGCCAGACTGCTAGTTGCCTAGGTATTAAAACCTTAGAATTCCGCCCAAAATGAACCGAAATAACCTCATTTTCACAAGTGGAGCAGTGGAAGAGTATGAGGAGTGAACTTGGTCTGCCACAGACTAGTAGTTTCTGAAGTGGACCATCCCGACTGGTGATAATGAGAAATTGGACTAGAAGGGTGCTTCAGTTTTTTAAACACGGTGAACTAAAATTTCCGGTTGACTTTCACTCTGATATCAATAAGCTGGTGTGATCATACCGGGCTCATACATCGCATTGCTCCTCAGACATGTGGGTATATGACTTTACAGTGAGTTGTATTAAATAATGCGTTTGCTTGTCACAGTTCTGATTTTAGTATTCACGTAGTGTAAGTTTATTGGTGAGGATGACTGTGTTTAGAGGACTAAGGGGCGGTGCGCTGAATAGGTCTGGGAACCCCTGTTACAGACGACCCCCATTCTCCGGATAAAACTGTAGGCTAGTACTCATCAGACACCAGATTGTTCCGCGTGCTGACCGCTGTACGTGGAATAAGAGTCGTCCCTGATGGGTTCATTAGTTTATCTTTTCTGTTTTCCGCAAGTGGCCATTAGTGTTTTTATTCTATCATTCATATCTTTCTCAATTATTGCCATTTCTGATAGTGGTGACTTCAGAAGTGAAAGATTGTAGACATATTATCTACTCACTCGTCAAAAAATGCTGTTTGGAACCGTTTGCTCAGGCGAGAGATCGTTATAGTGGAAACCATGTTCGAGGACGAATTTGGTATTTCATTGTGAGCTGTTCAGCCAGCCTCATTTAATGAGATCTGACATTGTTATTCTGTAGGCATTGGGAACTCAATTCCAGTGATCCAGAGGGACAAATTTGATTGTTCATCTTAATGGTGCTTCTCTTCAGTTACACTTTTTTTTCCAATACAATGGTCCTCTCTACATTGACACCTCTTCTTACAGGAGCCACACCAGATATTCTGTCATAGAAGGGTAATACAGTGGCCACGTAAACAATTTTGTATTCTTATTTGACTGTTTCCAGTATTGTCTGTATCTGCGGAGCGAACAATGTTTTGGAAAATGTTCCTGACGCAGTGATTACTATGACTGCGGATCTGTTATCTGTTCCCAGTGTATCCGAAACGGTACGGTTCTCCACGATCACTTATTAAAAACGTCGAAAACAACTCCCTCTAAGCAATGAATATGGTAACTGGAAAACAATCGTTTGTCCTTTCGTGTTGCACTGATCTCCCCAACTCCTATTGCTACACTTTCATTTGCTTCATTGTTAAGGATAATAAGGATATTGCCATGTCAAACAAGAACCCTCTTTCTTCTAGTTTGCAGTCAAGTTGATTCCAGACGTCTTGAGCGAGTGTAGATCCGGCACACACACACGCAGTGTGATGAGGTCTGATCAGGGCGATTTTCTTACTGTAGACCGTTCAGTCAATCACCTCTCACAAATAAACTGTTGCACGTAGAACTGTGGTTGATCAACGCCAGCTAACCAAAACGGCACTCAACCGCCACGTCGAATCAACTTGTGAAAAGTGGTTGTTGTAGAAATTTGGTTGAAGATGTGTTGGATTTAAACAGTCGATCTGTTTTGGTCAAGTTCGTGATTAGTAATAATAAGCGGGCCGATTAAAGCGAGATATGCTAGTTACCCATTGGCAATCGCCAACTCAAACACTAGTTTCACTGACAATTTGAAATTGCTTAGTGTTGTCCATATTCTCTTTATGATTTTTGACACTGGTCGGAACACACTGGTCAGAAAAAGGAGCAAGTTCTAAACTGCACTTGAAAGTATTTGTCGACTTACGCAACAACACTTTGGTCTTTTTCCCACTCACTGGAGGTAAATTGGATTCCAAGACCTTGTACTACTTTTTGGTCCGTCACGGTGAGACTGGACCTTGACGTGGTGTGACGGCTTATTCATCTCGATGACTTTTTGGGCTAAACTGGACAGAGTTACTCATACCAGGCAGGCCAACAGGTAGAGGTCTGACAAACCACAGTCTCCTGGTCCTCCAGGTTGGGGGTTGGAAGATGGTTGGCATCTCTTCCCGAAAAACGTACCATTTCTGGTACACCGCCACCCACCCGCTGCCTTGCGGTACANTGCCTTCAACGTTCGTACTCTGAAACAAATTGGTCAACAGGCTGCCCTCGCACGAACGTTAGACTCGTTACATATTGATGTTTGCTGTATCTCGAAGACTAGAATCCACGACAGTAGTCAACGTATGGAATTAACAGCATCTTCACTTTCTACCCGATACTGGTTGTACACTTCAGGTGACTCTCCGGCCGCCATCACCGGTCAAGCTGGAGTAGGTATAGTCCTCAGCACGACGACCGCAGCCGCATTGATAGATTGGATTCCTGTTAATAGTAGACTTTGTGCCGTCCGCTTGGCAGGTTCTGTTAGGGTCAGTTATAGACGCAAAAGCGTCAGAAATCTTTTCGTTGTGTCTGCTTATGCTCCAACTGACTGTAGTGACATCGGCGTCAAGGACGTCCTTTATTCGGATCTGGCCACTCTCCTTCGGTCGACACGTGGTTCTGATATAATCGTTCTCGCCGGAGATATGAACGCCCAGGTCGGCCGCCTCGGTGAGGCCGAATCTCATTTAGGTGGCAGGTTTGGGATAGCATCACATCGGTCGGACAATGGCGGGCGACTATTGCAGCTGTGCGCTGAGCATAAGCTGTTTTTAGCCAGCATTAGTTTTAGGCATCGTGCACGTCATTACTATACTTGGCGCCCTCCCTCTCTGAGTCAGACCTCGTCTCAGATAGACCACATAGCTGTTAGTTATAGGTGGCGGGATTTCATACAGGACTGTCGTTCTTATTGGAGCACGTACCTAGATTCAGATCATGCGTTGGTACGTTGTCGTTTCGTACTCACTTTTGCTGAGCAACGACTCCACCGATTGGCAGTTGAGAAACTGACAATAGTGTGGGTAAAGCATAAGTATCAAACTAGCTCAGAAATCTGCCTTAGTAGTTTTCACTCCGAAGATCCTGATCGCTTCTGGACCCAGATCACACAGGCCATTCGTGAAGCAGGTACTGTGGCATGCAGCACGGGGGTACATGGAATGATCAAACATTGGATCCCGTCCCCTTCTTTTTCCTTCTATCTTTCTATATAGGGTTTGTTGTTTCTTCATGGTCGTGTGGCAGTTAAGCATTAGTGTTAACCACTGATGTATTGCTGTCTATGATGATGATGACTACTTTTTGCTGATACCCGTTTTATATTGCATGTACACTTTTCGTCCGGATTGTTCCCTACAAATTTGTGAGACCACCATCAAGGTGAGTGATGGGATGTACGATCAGTTTAATAAACGATTTTTTCCTTGTTCTTCGGTACTCAAATCTTTCAGCCTGAGGTCTTAAGATGAGTGTCGATTCTTCCATCAGAATAATCGGACACCATGTGTCATATATTGCATCCCATGCTCAATCCAGAATCGCCAGATAGCGAATTTATGTTGAAAACGGAATACTACTTCAGAGTCTGGATCTTATGCTGTTCTTGTTCGATTGTTGTCGTTGTGTGTACACTCAGACCGAAAGCAGGGTGCTTATGTTGTCGTTCCACAATTGAATGGATTCACCCTTGTCGCTCGTAAGACTAATTGGTCTCACTCTACCGGTACAGCGGACCACGTGTGACATCACTGGTCAGTGAGTTATCTGAGTAGGTACACTTGGGACTACTGTCCCGGTTAGCGCAAGGTGGAAATAAATTCGCTTCTCGTTTTGCGCGTGGAAAAAAAAATTGGTGCGGATTTTTAGACCTTGATTCCAATACTGGCCAGTTGGCCAAACATTAAGGCAATCATTGCATGTAATGGTTTTGTTCAGTGTGGTAGGTTTGCGTACCTGACCCTTTCTGCTACCTTGGCATGGTGGTCAGTCTTGCGTGCTGTTTAGATCCTGAGGGCTGTGCTGACTGTGACTACGGTCCTCGCGGGTTCAACCTTGTCAGATTGACCGAAGGGGAGCAGCCAGGCAAAAATCAGATGCGTGAGTGTCTGTGGACTTCTATCCATTCTTTTCTTCGGCTTTGTTGGTTCATTGTATGATGAATGGTCTGCCTGGCTTTTCATAGTTGAGCGAAAAATTTGCTTTTCATCCCCATCTTCTTTAGGTTGCACTAACATGCAATCCTATACTGCAATGCTTCTTGTATTATACTTCACAAATCTTTCTTCTTAGTTTAGATCTCGTCATTGCAGCCTCTCTCTGTTTAGTTTCCGAGAGATAGGGGTTTCCTTTCCTTATTAGTCAATCAAGTGGCTAACCAGCATTGCCGGCTGGACACAAAGGCCCCACTGGCACACATCCCAGTCTTATTCCTTCGGGTTTACACTGGATATTTGGTGTGTTGGTGGAACTGCAATCGGCTTGCGCTGCACCAATTGCAGCGATGGATAAGCGCAGGCGTCCTTTGGCTTCGGTCAATGTGACAGGCTAATCCGAATCGGATGCCGCCAACCAAGTTTGCGTATCTATCACGAGGGAGCCAGCTATGGACCTTGATGTTTTTCCGCTTCTTCCTAAACGAACAACTTTCAGTAGCTTCTTGAATGTTAGAGGCCCTCGACCTGTTCCACCTCACGTGACCTGATCGTACAGTAGGCTGGTTATGTCGTAGCCGATTTC
Source organism: Paragonimus westermani (assembly GCA_008508345.1). Classification (NCBI taxonomy): domain Eukaryota; kingdom Metazoa; phylum Platyhelminthes; class Trematoda; order Plagiorchiida; family Troglotrematidae; genus Paragonimus; species Paragonimus westermani. The sequence goes on from QNGE01003123.1 coordinate 57,982, forward strand.
TGCAAACACTCGGCCCCGATGACCACCGTAAAAGTGGTGGATGGCTGTTTTGAACCAGTTGGATTTTATGAACACCATGCACGAGAGGGGAATCAGCCTACGAAAGAATGAAGGAAGTGCAACAGCTAAGCAAAATAACGATTTACGTCACAACAACTGTCCACCGATTCGATTGCGGCCGCCGGGACCAACTGCTTGTAAAATTTCTCTTCCACTTCTTCAAAGAATATGATGGATTCCTGATTGTCTGCTACCCAGTCACAAACAGCTGGGTCATTGAGAAACGGAAGTGTAACATTTGTGAATAGTAAAATAGATTTCGTTATCAGTCGTAAAGATTGTAGCACATCAGTCGATCACTAAGGTTGTTAGTCGTGTTTCGTATCATTCACATTGAACTGCACAACACGGCGAGTATATTGGTGCAAACGTCAACACCCAGATATTTGGTCTCGCTTAGTCTCCACATGTTGTCCCGGTCTATCGCCCTTATTTGGCGTCATTCACCCTCAGCTTCAACTTTTGAATTGTACCCGTGGATACTAAGGTTTGGGTTGTTGTTAGCCCTAACAATATTCCACAAAGTAGCAGAATAACATAGGCACATACGTTTAGATGAAAACAGAAGAGGAGAAAACGAAGCAAAAGAAACAAAACAAAACCACCGGAGCCCCAGGAAAAAGAAGGTAACGTCAATAACCTTGCGACTACAGGCTCTTCACTGCGACAAACCACTGTGTCCGAGAGCGTTTACAACCAGCGGGTCTCGACCTCACGAACTGTGTGGACAGCATCCAGACAGTATCTTGATCAGCGGAGTGATCAGAGCTTTCTTATTTTATAACCACTTCGTCCAACTATTAGCAGCCGCACTAAACAATGCATGATGCAGTCGACACTCCATGTATTTACGAGTACGTAAGTCAAGCAGCGGGGATTTTGCATTCTCACCACCCCGGTTATCTAGCTGCTAAAGATTAGTAGCTTCTCTTATATCGTCAGTCGTCATCAAGCTACGTGCATGTCGTCCCAAGTATGTTTTGTGCAATAGTACACGTCGCAGCAGTTATGCATTATTTTATCTGATCCCGTATTGGGCGGTTTTTCTGGGTCCAATTGAAAACTGTTGAGTTTCTTAAACTCGTGATACGCCGATAGCACATTGTGAACTACCCAAGTTTGCACATTCTAATTGAGTAGAGTAGAAAACAGTGTTGTAATCCGTTCCGATTTATATCTTCTCAGTAAGAGTAGTGTGATTCATGAAATAAGGGTTTAGATAGGTAGCTCAAGATGATGGTGTGTTGAATAATTGAACATAATAGTCAGGTAGCCTGAGCGCAACCCTCCAATCAGTCTGGTAAGTATCCCAAGTGCCAGTTTGGTTTTCTTGACCATTGACATCCTGTTAGAAGACTGGCTAAGAACATTTGAGACAGTCGCTCCCTAATCGCGTTTGTGTGTAAGGATACACTTGTTTAGACCTAATCTTGTCACCGTACTGCCTAGCATCACGCATTAAAAGGTGTTTATGGCGTGGTCATATGAGAATCTGGCGTCTGCGTTCCATCTACTATCATTAACTCTGCTCTCAACGGAAATTTTTCTCCAAACCATCAGTTGCCTCAGTTTTATTTTCGGGGAATCAAATGTGTGTTTCTCACGTAGGTACTGCCAATGAAATCAGCAGGCATCGGAATTTCGTGAGGCGAACTTCTGAGAGTGGAACTACTCTAACGACCGCTCCAAGTTATGTGGTGTCCTACTCACTGCAGTATTTGTATGTCTAGTTCAGTGAGTGAGGATATGTTCAGCAACTTTCAAACAACTAAACAAACACACATTTCTGAGTAGCTGCCGCATTCGCCTTACGGAATCTTCCAGTTTCGGACGAAACTCACTCACTAATATATTGGAGGCCAAACGATTGTCTCATTTTGTCCAATTTACATAAAAGGTTTCACGTCGCCGATCCTTTTTGTACAATAGGAGGTGGGACTTGCTAAAATTTTATCGATGATCGTTTCAACTCTGTTCTCTCCTACACACTCCCTTACTCCTTAGTCATTGCCGTCTTCGTTTACTTAAAAGTTGCATTCCGCGTAACGTAGTTGGAGTTCTGATGATGAATTCTCGGTTACTGCCCTTGAGTATAAACCGGCTATTAGGCGAAAATGCGTTCAGCGTCGATCACATAGTGAACGTTTTCTTCCGATTCGCAGAATGATCTAACAAGGTCGTGAAGTCTTGCTAAACAGCTTGAATGACGGTAGCTCTTTAAACATTCTGCATCCGATTTTCTGTTCTGTAGTGTTTGTTGGCTTTAATTTTGTCACATAAAAAAGACTGCGGTGGTTTAGTGTTTCGCATTTTTATACAGTTCTGCAAAAAAGGGTTTCCTAGTTGAGAATTGGCCAACTGAGAGCTGGTGGATCTGTGATTATCTCGTGCACTTTACCTATTCGTAGGTGATGTACAAGCATCGTAGAATGAACATTGCTAGTAAAAAAATGTGATCACTCTGTAGATTTGTGCCCTATGCTGTGCGTGTGCTCATCCTTCAGCCTTACCTTACTATCTGGGCCCAGACGCCGTCACTCATGTGCATAGTATAGTTGGTAAGATAGTCAGCAGCGGAATTTGTCAGTAGACGAGGTAACCAGTATGGTATTTCTAATCGCATAATAGCCAAAGTCGGACCTTTAAAAGCCATGGGAAATCATGTATGGTCTAAAAGCTAATTGTTTGAAAGCTTGCATCGGTTCCTAAATGATAGCTCATTGGTCTTGAACGACGGCAAACACTACAAATTTGAAGTGAACTGGGTCCCATCAACTCGTTCACTGGTGTATCGAAACTGGATTCGAATATGCAACCATGCGATTGGTCGTTAGTGTCGTTGTTACTATGTTTAAGTGTTTCTGCTTGAACTTCACCAACACCCCTAGATCGTTACCTGGGAACGAGTTATTTGCAAACTCAGCTGGAACGCTCACAAAAATAAATCTAAGTGATGTGAATCTCATTTATTTTTGGACAACAAATTCAGGTGAGATTGATGTTGCCAGTTTTATGCTGCAATGGTTGCTGGTTTGTGGTTTATTTACTCACTTGGGAGGACTGGATTTTGCCGGACTACTTGTGCTAAAGCGGATTCAATTACAAAGACCGGAGATTGCCCCCGTAGCTGTGCCCTACATCGTATCTCAGGAGAAATGCCATCCAAGAAGGATAGAATTTTTCTCCTCCGTTGAAGAGCTTCTTTGTGGCTCCATTTTCATCTCAACGAACTCGACCAATATGTGTGCGACACGCCGAATGAGACAGTTTTACTTTATGAGAGCCGTCAAAGCAGACATGGTTTCATCAATACCGTTCGTGGTATTTCGAAGTGCTGTGCTCTCTGAAAGCGAGTGCATAGTTGGGGGATTTCCACTTGCATTTTATTGCGACATGTTTGTTACTATTCGACAATTTTGCATCGTCACACTTCGAATGGAACAGTGCTACTCTCCAAGCGCTGTCTAGATTGACAGACAGGGTAAAAATGAAGACAGATCAGTGTTTCACTATCCGATGCTCGTTACCGTACAGCAGCCTGATTACACGCGTTTACTTTCCTGCTCGTTCTTCGTTAGTCTTTCTGTGATAAACCTTGGAACCTTCACTCATTTATCTCACTTTCATTTTGTCATATTAAGAGAATGACGTCTTTTTCACCGGCTCCTGATTTGCTCTGTTAGGTCATCATTAAAGAGTATCGCTTACATGCCTCATCGATTGTTTGTTGAAGGTTGCTTTGGTGTAGATTCCATTATGTCAGACCGCCAAGCAAGAGACATGGAGATCAGTGTGCCTTTACTTTAATTTTTTTTCTTTTGAACAGGCCTTTGATCCAACTTCCTGTATCCGGTTGGGATCATATTTCATATTACCAGAATAATGGTTGAAGGCGGTTTTGTGCCTCTTAGTGGACACTGCATAAACAAGCTGACAAGATTGACGTACTGTTTCTTCTTTGGACGCTTAAGTGCGTTTTAGTCGACTGTGTTTCTTGGAGATCTCGTTCCTTCGAAAGGGTTACCTGTCACAATCACTTTCATGTCTGCTAAGTATGTTTCCTGTGAAGCGTTATCTTTCTTGGTTTCTTCTTAGTTGGAGTACGGTTACCGCCGTTAACACTGGCCTATCGCCACCTAAACTTATATGGCCCACATTCTAAAATTCGTTTGAACGAAGCAGCACAAGAGTTTAAGATGCGCAGCATGTTAACATTGTTGCACTTAGAAATTCACTGAGATGAATCGAGACGCTGTTGAATTTTTCATTATCTTTGAACACTGTTTACAGTCCCTCCTATTCCTAGATTGCAGTGCTCACGTCTTCAAAATCAGCAACAACAGCAACCTTTTTCATATTTCAAGCCCGTACGTTAATATTTCTATCTGCATTCAACTGCAGCTGTAGCACAGATGGTTGGTTGGCTTGCAATCGCCAACGTTGCATCTGATCCTCGCTTTAATGTTCACAACATCGCGTTCTGCATAGCTCCATCGTCGGATGTTTGCTTCCGTTTTTAAGCAATGTACTTAGCCCCCTGATAGTATTGTATTGTTTTATGTCCAGGTGATCTGTGACTTCCGATCTCCCGAGCCTTTCAACTAGCATGGTTTTTGTTTATTGAAACTATGCCATCCTACCTTCATATAGTCGATAGTTGTCACGTGGTCTCTTGCCTCTATTGCCCAATCGTATTGTGACGGTTGTGCGAGCAAGCCCGCATTTTTTCCCGGCACATTTCCGCGTGATTGTGCTCTATATTGTTTTGTTAGGATTATGTTTGTCTGCATCCACTGACAGAGTCTTTGTTTTAAACATTTCGTTCCATTTTGCAATTCAATGTATGCTCCGTGTACCGCACACACTTTTGTACTGGTTGTTCTGTTGCTGCTTAGTGTGGCATATAGCTACACCATCAGTTGTGAAAAGAGCCAGGGATTGTCGGTTTGTGGACTATCTCCTGTTTGTGCTGTTCGCAGTTAATTTCGCATCACCTCGGTTAGTCGATTAGGTTGGAAAATATTTACTGATAGACAGCAGAAGGTGGTTATCTTAACCAGATATATTCATGTGATGCTGTATCAAAATCCGAATGTTGGGCGACGCAATGATGAACCCTTAGTTCTCGACTGTGTGTATGACAGGTAGCGATCCGAATTCCATGACACTATGCCGAATTTAACGACCGGCCGGTAATCAGAACATTTCTCACTCTTTTGTTTAGCTCCGTTTTTATTACTTGTCTTTTTTTGGTAATTTTCTTTCACGATATCGCGATGAGCGGCGAATCCAGCCACTACCTTCTGGTCAGAGTGATAGTAATCGTGAATGAACGAAAATGAATTAGTGTACACTGTGGCGTATGCTCGCCGTTATAATCAAATTGGGTTCGATCCTAGGTCACCTTGAATGTTTCTGCGTAGGTTTCGGTTATTCACTATGCAACTGGAAGCTTAAACTCTTCCGTCCGTTAGCTCACCTCAACCTGTTGTTTCGTGTGAAAGATTTACTGCGCCGTGTTCTGCACATCCAGTTCGTTGTCTGTTATGAGATCTCTGGATTTTGATTTACTCTCAGTAGTCATTAAAGTGAGACCGGGAAGCTTCATTTAGATTGCGTGTAGTAGCAACAAGTGAGCAAACAAATTAAAGCAGTTTCTACCCTCTCTCTTTCCACCCAAATGTCGAATGGAAGATGTTCTGATTCACACCATTGATTTTCATTTTACTTCATTCTATAATAATTTTAGTTTCACTAATCTAAATTTTGTTGTATCTTTTGAGTTTGAGTTTGTATCTCTTCAGAATTTCCTCTTGCTGTACATCAGGCTGAAATACTGTAATGATTGACTTATCGTAAACCAAGTATGACGTCGACAATATATGCAATTTTGTACTTTCACACCGATTGCCCCTGAACGTGTAGAATTGGTAACCTTACTTCGGAACATGTGTACAACAGTTCGGTTGAATGAAAAATAGAAGCTTATTAGGAAGACATTGTTGGATGACGATTATCGGAAGAATTCGTGGATGATCGCCATAAAAAGAAGACACCAAAATGACATTTCTCGTGCAATAAAAGACTAGTTCTGCAAGCGTAATTCATTATTGTTCGTTTGACCAACAACTTCGACCGGGAAGCGGTTTCGGCGTTGAGGTTCTTCTATCTAGTTGCTTAGTTACGGATTTTGGGGTTAGTTTCAGTATCACAGTGTTGATTAGACAGCCAGTCCTTATGGTACACTAGTTCAGTCGTAATTGTAATGATGCTTACGTAGGCGAAGTAGATCGCTGCTAACACCAACTTGCGTCAAGGCTTATCCCTAAATGGTCACTAATGACAATGTCAGAAAACGAACTGTTGACCGGACTATCCTGGCTTCGTCGGTCGCAAGCCGGTTACCTAGTTGACCCAATGGAATCTTTCGGAATTTTTATACGTGACTAACCCTAAACTGCAAACGGTCAGTGAAGCAATCTTAACCAAATAACATCGGCTAGTCTTTTGCGCACAGAAGCTGTTAATACAACCGATTTCTTCTCTGTAAAATGATTGCCTTGTTAGGATGTGAAATATTGAATCTCTTGGTTGGTTCGTACAGTTGTTACTATACTCCATATGGGGTTGCTGAGTACACACTAGCGACTACTGGTAAACTGAATGGTTAACAACTCATGTCATGTATCTTTTCTGTTTTGATGAATCTGTTATTTCCCGTAAAACCGGAAATCGCGCCTTATTGTCTGACGTGATAAACTCACCAAAACACAACCGTCTGGTTGTCGCCTATCAGAAGAGTTTACAATGCTTTTATGCGGTCGATGGTGCCCTACGGTTCGAAGACCCAGCGACCTCACGCAAGTTTTACAAACTCTCCTTAGTGGCTATTTTCACCAGTTATTCACATCCTCTGGCAACTGACTACTCAGTTCTGTATTCAGTTTCCTCCTGATAACCGTGTAAACAGTTATCAGATGGGCACCGTGAATTTCCGAAAAATCTTTATGGGATAAGCTTTTATTCCACTTCATTCGTATTTCATTCAGGCGGTGCAGCCAGATTATGTTTACCCGATTATTGTTTATGCGATCCCAATAGTATTTCGACATCACCTAAATGTACGTCTGACAATTTGTGAAAAACTGCCCCTTCCACTTTGGCGTGCATTGTTTGCGCATCCCTCCAGTACATTTTCTCAACTCCCGATCAGTGGAAGTATTTGCAAACAAACACATATGGGACATGCGATAAACGATTGTTTACGTTAATAAGCTTCATCATCTATTCTGCTTTCCGGGCTTTATCGGACGATTGTTTATTTTCGCTGACAACCGTATTAGTGTTGCATAATCGGACCCATAGAATCCATGAAGTGAACGAGGTGGGATACGGAACAATATGTGCGTCACTCTGGGCATTGTCTGAATGAATTGTCTTTGTCCGGCTAACAGTGTTTCAGTTTACTGAAACTCTCAGTCATTGGCGATCCAACGGAGTAGGTAAAGGCCGTCTCCTCGCTTGACAATAAACAAACGAATTGAACCTATTTTCTTGTTTTTCACGAATGATCGGTATGCCGTCCTGGTGGACACAGGCTGCTTTCTATCAAGTGCGGGAAATAAGCCCTTATTGCTCCAGCGACTGTTTACAGATTGTTTTCGAAGTTTCCGATAACCCGACGTAGACATATCGACCGACTAGTAACGTCAACCGACGACACGGCTGCTTTTGTTATTGTTTCAACAGTATTGCAAAGTTTCCGGAAAAGTATTTGGCGAATGAGTCAAGACTGTACCGTTTCGTACTATTCTGTGTGTATAGTCGTAGGTGGCCGTTTAGTGATTTGTGACTTCACGAAGTGTGAATTAGCGATCATGTTTGTTCATCGTTTGGGCTTTATGCCTCCTTTTTACCTACTAAACGATATGTCTGCTTCAATGGATCATTTCAAAATTTTTATGCCCAAATCACGAGAAACCCACGGTGTGTTAAGCCTAGTGAAGGGAAAAGTTGTGTCTGTTGATAAAGGTGGTAGAAGCACCAACTGTTGAAATAAAAAAGACACTATTGTTGAGTCGAACTCATCATCATCATAGCATCTTCGAGCCTGACCAGAAAACACTGTGGCTCGGGTCGTCGCTCACCTCAAAAGTATCGTCGAGCACGTCAGAAGAAAACCTGACTACGAAGGTTGAAAAATAATGAAGACTAAGTGGAAGAACTAGAAATTGTGTGGATATGAGTACGCCATTGGTTGCGGCACTTTACCATATCGGATAGCGTTTCTAATCAGCGAGGACCCCAACCAGACAGGCGAAACCTACCCACTTTGCTCGATGGAGCAGTCGGGGGTTTCATATTTCGTGACTGCGTTGTTGCTTGACCATCACGTAGTTTCTCCCAACTGTTGGTGGTCTCAGTATATAATGACCAGTATGGTAAATGCTCAACTGGCGTGCAGAGTACGTGCCCCGGCTATCGCAGACTGTACAACATGATTAGTTGACAATGGATCGCGCGTTCTGAGCGTTCCGGAATACGCATCGGCGAACGATCGAATTGCTCGAGCAATCCGTCCGCTTGATGTGGACTAAGTGGCGAAGACAACAATGGTCAACTACAACGAGTCTGTTCGTCGCAAAGAGACTACGATTCTGAACCCTGGAGCAAAACAGAAGGTACGTGAGAACAACATACGTTTCCTTTTAACGACAACGGGACGTCTTTCCGACGCAG